>CBVK0100036738.1:0-16360 GCA_900067695.1 Picea abies | reverse complement strand
CCCCCACCTTTAGAGGCAGAACGGTCGCTGGGGGGGTGGTCTGGAATCCTTTGTCAGTCGTTCATCTACGCACCGCTTGCTAGACCGTAGATCTAAGCACTCCTGTTAAGTCATTGTTATTGCATGGGGCTTTTATTTTTCTTTTATGCCATCTTTTATTCTTTTCTCATTTATTCTTTTCTTTTCTTTTCTTTTTCTTCAAATCAATTTGCAGAATGAAACAGTGTTTGCATCCTTCATTACAATAAAGGAATGAATTTCCAGTCATCAGTTGATTCTATAAATTATAGGGTTATAACAACGGCTCTACATGGGGATGGTACTCTCCTTGTGAAGTGCCAAGAACCTACTCCCTGATATCCTGAAAAAATCTTCTCTCAGAGCTCCTTCTGCTAATTGATTATTTCTTATTTTAAAAAATTTGGTGGTACTGACCAATGCCTTAGGGCCTTCTCTACGGGCTTCAAACATTTGACCGAAAGCACTAACACACAACTAAAAATTAAAGAAAATGGTATATACAGTGGAAATGGATTGTTGATATTTCTATTGAGGCGGAAAGTAATGCTTCAGCATCCTACCATTTACAAGTCCACTTGCCAGGTCTGATCCATCATTGCTATCTAGAAGAAAATCATTATTCCCTCTGTAAGCCTGAATGGTGTAAGGGCCTTTCCACAGACTATCGAATTTCCCATGTTCTCCCTTGTCCTCATTTCTGGAGTCCCATCTCAACACTAGATCACCCAATTCAAAATTGTCTTCCTTGGTTCTTTTGTCATGAATATTTTTTATATTTTCCTGGATTAATTAGGTCTTGTTGTATACTTCTTCTTTGGATTGCTATAAGTGAATCATTTTATTGATTCTTCTTTGAATATCATTTGGCTCTGTCTGAGCCTCTTGCAAAAGTTTCATGACTGGAACTCCCAGAGAAGGAGGAAAAACTATTTCTGTACCATATACCAATTGGTATGGGGACATGTTAATTGCTCTTTTAGTGCTCAATCTGTCGGCCCAAAGTGCAAAAACCAGCTTATTGTGCCAGGACTTCTTGTTTTCTTCTAATGTTTTCTTGAGGATATTCACCAGACTTTTATTTGAGGACTCTGCCAACGCATTTCCCTGAGGGTAATAGGTGGTGGAGTGTCCCAGAGTGATGTGATACTGGATGCAAAACTCAATAAGATTTATGGATCTAAAGGTCGTTGCATTGTCAGTTATATATTTTCTAGGACAACCAAAACGAGATAAAATATTGTTTTCCAAGAATTTAATGATGACGGAATCAGTAGCTTGCCTGCATGGTATCGCCTCGATCCACTTTGTGAAGTAGTATGTGGCAGTGAGGATCCATTTATGTTGACCATAAGAGGCTGGATGAATTTCACCAATAAAGTCCAGGTCCCATTGCTAGAATGGGGTTTCGATCGATATAGGTTTTAGGAGCAGAGGCAAAAGCTTCCTTTTTCCTTCGAAAACCTGGAATTTGTGGCACAAGATGACCCTTTGGTGTACATCAACGAACAATGTGGGCCAGTAAAAACCGACTCTGAGAATCTTATTTGTTGTAGTCTTCCAGCTTAGATGACCACTACAATCCCCTGCATGAAACTCCTATAACACTTTGTCATATTCATCTTTAAGCAGGCAATTAAGCAATATACCATCAGGATCTTTCCAATAGAGGTTACCATCTAGAATACCAAATTTCAATGCTTTCAATTTCAAAAACCTAGATTTAGTTTTAGTCAGACCAGGAGGAGCTTGTAAGTTGTGAAGTACAAAAATGAGGTCTTCATACCACGGAGAGTTCAGAAATACCTCTTTAATGTTTGGAGTCACCTACTCTTCCTGTTTATCAACTACATCCAAGAAATTAATATCTAAAGCATGGAAGTTATATTCGGCCATCAGTTTGGCCAAACCTTGACCTTTGATCAATTTAGTGGGTTTTATTTCTATGTCATATTCCAGAATAATAGCTATCCAATTTCCTCTCCTCCCATCTGCATTATATTGAGTCAACATATCCTTCACCACAATGTTAGGGACGTAGGCAATTATGTGAGAATGGAGAATATAGACTCTAAAGTCTTTTATGGCCTTCACTAGGGAAAAGGCTTGCTTCTCTATTATATTATAATTAAGCACCATGTCTCTTAGGGATTTTCTGAAAAAATATATGGGTTGTTCATACCCTTCGTTGTTTTTCTACAACAGTACAACAACAATGGTGTGCTCAGATGAAAAAGAGAAAAGGTAAAAATCTTTGGTGTAGTCTGGGTTGATCAAAACTAGGGCTTGGGTGAGTGTGTTCTTTACCTGTTCGAATGACTGTTTGGCCTCGAGGTTCCACTTTATTTTGGTATCTTTTTTCAACATGTTGGTGATATTCCTGAGAAGTTTGGCCAAGTTGGGTATGAACCTTCTCAAGAAATTTATTTTACCGATAAATGACTGTAACTATTTGATGTTCCTGGGATGATCTATTTTCAATATGGCTTCTATTCTATTAGGGTCTATCTTAATTCCATCTTTATATATTATATGCCCCAACAACTTGCCCTCTTCTAAATAAAAAATATTCTTCTTTGGATTTAATGAGATCCTGAATTTTCTGCACTTCTCAAAAACTCGTCTGAGGTATTGTAGGTGTTCATCGTCGGATTTGGAGTAGACTGTCACATCGTCTAGATATATGACTATAAACATGCCTAGTTTTTCCATGAAATCAATGTCCATTTCTCTCTGAAAGGTGGCACCGACATTCATCAAACCAAAGGGCATCTTCACATACATGAAGGTTCCCCAAGGTGTGGTAAAAGTTGTCTTCTCCTGATCATCTAGATGAACAAGAACATAGTTATAGCCTGAGAAGCCATCTAGTAAAGAAATTATGCTGGCCCCAACTACCTTTTGTAAGATATGGTCCATTTTGGGCAAGGGGTAATTGTCTTTTAGGGAGACCTTGTTCAGATTTCGGAAATCAATGCAAAGCCTGATTTCGCCAGTTTTCTTTCTGGTTGGAACCAGATTAGAAACCCATTTGGAAAATCTTAAAGGGACTATGATGTTTTGGCATCGTACATCTTTTTAATCTCTTTCTCTATCAGGGGAAGTAACTTGGGATTGATTCTCCTAAGTTTCTGTCTGAAAGGTTTATTTTCTTCATTTATTGGGATCTTATGCTATATGATGCTTGTATCGTAAGATTTTAAATCCTCATAACCCCAAGAGAAAAACATCTATATATTCTTTGAACAATTCGATGTATTTGCATTTTTTCTCAGGGGGCAGTGATTTAGAGAGCTTCACAATCTATTCCTATGTTGTAGTCTTCGACCTCTTTACCACTAGCTTCAATTTTAGGTTTTTTCGCAACGTTGTTAAAATCGAACAAGTCTTCTAAAGGGACTAAACCTCTAGGCAACACATTATTTTTTAACTGCAGAATGCCATAATCTTCTTCGTTTTCGTTCAACTCATCCAGTTCTACATCATTTTCTTTCAATTGATCTAAATCTACATTATTTACACTATCCTTTTCAAAATCCGATCTATTTGCATTATGATCATCATTCTCTAAATCTATATTTGTACATTCGAATTCATTCTTACCCTGTAAGAAGTCTTCAATCTGGTCATCGCTCCCAAATACCTACCAGTATCTGATATTGTCAGGAACCATTGGTATGCACTTCACCTCCACTTTGTACTTGTGAGTGGGATGAAAAGGGATTTTACAGGTAGCTATTGATGTAGCCAGTCCGTCTGCGAGTATATTTTGTCCCCTAGGCATTACCTGCAAGTCAATCTCAGTAAAGCATTGAAGAGCATCTAAAACAACATTCCTATAGGCTCTAAGTCTGGGATGTTTTGAAACATACTCACCTTTGATTTTCTTTATAATCAATTCAGAATCACCCCTTACCATTATTTGCTTAGCACCAACTTTCTTTAATAATTTCAGGCCGAGCATTAAAGCCTTGTACTCAGATATGTTGTTAGTACATTGGAAGTTTAGTTTATAGGAATGATTCTCTGAATGCTTTGATCTGTGATTATGCATCCAAAATCTGGCTCCAGCTCCTTCTTTACTCACAACACCATCGAAATCCATGCTCCAGAAGTCTGCTGGAAACTCTTCATTCTCTTCGATCTTGGGGTTTCTTACTTCGACAACTACCTTTTCATCATTTGTATCAGGTGCATCATCCTCCAGTTATGCGATTTGTTCTTCAAAGTCACCATCATTGTATAGGATAAAAGAATCCAGATTAGAGTGTGTAGAGTATAGTGGGTAATTGTGTGGCTTTTCCTAGCTACTGACCATATACTTCATTAGTGTTTCCCTGTAAAGTCTTCTCTGTTGACCGAAAACCAGAATGGTGGCGTAAGACATATCTAGATGCAGAGTTCCTCTCAATTTATCCCCCCAATACCTTGACAGTAACATACCATACTTGGGGGGAATATCTGCAATGATGATATCCATCATCATACTCTTCGCTGGGATTTGAGCCAAGGTGATGCATAGATATTTAAAAAGGCCTATACATTTAACTTTGTTGGAGTCGAAAGAATACAAATATTTGTAGGGTCTGGTGACCTCGAGTCCCAACTTTTCCATCATGGCTTTGGGCATTAGGTTGTGAGAGGCACCCGAATCCATCATAGCATTGTGTAATATCACATCATGGATGTTTAGGCTGAGGTAGAAAGGGGCCATGACACCATTATCGGTTTGACCGTCAACTTCAGGACCAAATAGGAGCTCGGGTTGATCATCAGTGAGGTTCACAGTATCCAAATAGTTTGTTGATCTTACATTTAAGGCCTTTATACCTATCTCTGGTTCAATAGCTAATGCTTTGATCACCTGTGACCTATAGGCATTCTTGCTCATAAGTTCAGACAGGGGAATGGGAATTTTTAATTTAGCTAGTTCACCTTCAAGGCTGAAAGGAGCGATGGTTTTATTTAAGCTCTGTACTTCTGATTTATCAATAGAAATTATGTGGGGTGCACCTGTTTGAATGGTTGATGAAACTTTTGTCTGATTTTTTCTCTTAAGAATTTCTGGAGTTTTTTGTGCAAGAGATTCAGCGTTATTCCTTCCAGGGACTTTCTTTGGGAGGTTTTCTGAGGTTTTCTTGGTTTCAGCAGCCTTCTTTGGAGAGTTCTCATTATCCTTCTTGCTTCTCAAGTTATACTTCCTGTGAACCTCCATTATAGAATTCTCAAAGGCTTGTTGTTATGTTTTTTCAGCTTCCTCATTTACCTCTGTTTGTGATAGGAAAAATATTTCATGTTCTTCTTGGGCGAGAAAAATATATTCATGATCATGATCATGATCACCCATTAGATTAATATGAGTATCATCAAACTCCTCAATTATTTCCTCCCAGTCATCAACATAGTTTTCGTGGAGAGGTGGTCTAATCTGCTAATCAGGTCCCATTTGTTCCCCTGGATCTCTAGGATCTCTCTGCCTAATATGAGGGGGATTTCTTCTAAAGTTTGGGTTTCTGATTTGAAGGGTGGATTGGTTCTCCCTAGGTGGATTCCTGTTAGTTATGGTGAGTCTATCCATCATTTTATCCATATCTTTGATGAGAGATTCTAATTTGGCATCTGATGAGGAAGTAGAAGGTTCTTCTTTGATGGTGACCCTCTTTTCTGTTCTCTGCCTGGCCCTTCTGGCCAAAAGGTTTTCTTCTACACTGACGACACTTATTTCCATGTCTTCCAAAGTTGTTGTGTTTCTCTCTGTTAATTAATATGACATGTCAGCGTCAAAACCATCAGGGAACTTTATTAATGTCAAACCTTGGGGTAGTTTGATTTCAGTCGGGATGGCATTGTATAGATTATTGAAACAAATGTAGTAATCCTACACTGTCTCTCCTTGGTTCCTTCTGATGTTCTCATACTCAAACAGAATCTAGAGAGGGTTTTTCTTTACCTCCCACCTATCAAGGAAAGTCCTATGAAAACTAGGAATATCAGTAATGGTAGCAACATGCAATGTTTTGAACCACTTTTTAACTTCTCTAGTCAGACTTTGTGCAAATAACCTCATCTACACATCGGCTTCGTCCACTTCCTGCAGGTCAAAGTAATCATTCATTTTGTCAACATGTTGTTGTGCATTTAAAGGTCTAGAACCATCAAATTGAGGAAGTCTAGTCTGATAGTCCTCGGGCATAGCATGCAACGGTGCTGCTAACACCACGGGGGCATATCTTGCTGCCATAGCTGGTGGGGGAGGTTGTACAACAACTTGTGCGATTAGAGGAGAAGTAACTGAAGACATGGAAGATGTGGGACTGACTGAGACAGAAGTTGTGGTGACAGTCAAGGTATGAAATTCAACCGACTGCTGAGGGTAATCTCTGATCTTGGGAAAAGGTTTCTCGGGAGTACGGGGTCACAGGATGTCTTGATCTAGGACTATATCGCTTAGAAAGATGTCTGATTTAGTTCTAAAAAGGCTTTGCTCAAAGAAAAGTTCAAAATCAAGATCTTGGATATCAACGAGCTCCTCAGGGAGAGAAAAATACCTATGGAGAAGATTATGATTCTTGAAACCTTCTGCAATGTTTTTCTTTTGGAGTAATTTTTTCGGGTTGTCAACTGCTATCGCAAGTTCTGGCTCAGGATGGGCTCTGGTGTAGGTTCTTTTGGGAGCCATATTTTTTTAATTTTTTAGGTTTTTAAACTGATTATATACAAACTTTAACAACCTCTGAACATTGTTTTTATAGATTTAGATTTTATGATTTGTCAGAAAAAAAATTTCTTGTCTAGGGAAAGAAAGAAAAGGTGTAGAAAGTTTGTTCTTCCCCAGAATGGTTGCCACTATGTTATCGCCTTGTAAATTCTCTAGAGGTTGTTAGAAGGAAGAAAGAATTTAACAGAGGTAACCTTATCCAACCACTTTGAAACTGGGATCTAGCCCTTCCAATTTCAGAGAGGGATCTCTCTGTAAGATTTATCTTTGTTTAAATTTCAAATTTTAGGCTAGTTAAAAGAATAGACAATGTCACTTGTTTTTTATAAAGATGGCTGAAATATAAATCACACATCCATTGGGCTATGGGGTCCGTATTTATAAACTCGAGATCAAAGAATAATTTTTTGGAAAGATATTCTCACAGGGCAGGATTGTGAAAACTATTGGATTCTTTATGAATAAAATGATGGGTTAGTAGAAAAAATGAGATAAACAACAAGAGTAAAGAAGCATTCAAGAATTTGTTTATCCTATTGTTAGAAGAAAAACAGTAAAATCCTTTAGAAGTTGTAACAGATTATATGAAATAAGTTCCGCAATTTGACTCCTTCTAAATGATTAGACAAGAAAATACATGCGATAACGAAGACAAAAGAAAAAACCATTAACAATGAGAAGAAGCACATCACCAATAGTAAACATGCATGAATCCTGTGAAAAACTCTCTTTTATTACTGGTAGATCCCTTGATAAAGATTACAACGCTTCAGCTTGCTTGGGCGTCAAATCAACCCTCAATACTTTGAAGCTTGAAGTATTTATAATCAAAATTACAACGACCATGTCATAACTGATCAGGACGTGGAAAAACTAAAATCTAGCTAACTAAATAATAGAATACAAGAATATAGAAAATGCTAATGATGTGTCAAAATTTCATGATGATTTCCTGGGACGGCCATTGGTGAGTCATTCACACGACTTTGGATGCTGCGCATGATGACTCAGATGATACACATCATCTATCATTGGATTAAGTTGCACATCTCCTCCCACCTTTGCTGACTGGGTGTGGTTATTTTGAGCATTCTTCGGTAGATCTCATCCACTTCTGTATACTTGGAAAATGTCAGCTTGAAAGTAGAAATATACTTGATCTCATGCTGTATGTTGAGGTCTGGCTGCAAAGTCTCTAAGAACACCTTTCCTGTAATACTACCCTGTATTCCCGAGAACTTGGAACTGTCCTTCGCCACCATGACAATCTTTTGATTGTAGTCAGATAGGGTCATTAGCTTATCGTTCAAAACCAGCCAACCGGGAAAACCTTTCTTCTGCAAAGCATCAATTTTGTTGAAAAAATTATGAACTCTGATGTCCATGTTCTGGACTTTCTCCTCCAGTTGCAGCATCAACCCCCTTTTGGTCAGAATTATCTTGACTTCGAGGATAGTTTCAGTCTTGTCTTCTATTTTCAGATCTTCTAGCTCTTCTCTGGTCTTTGAATTCAGAAATCGAATGATTTTGTTTGCTTCAGTAGGCATATCCCCCAGCTCTCTTTTTATCTTATCAATGGTCTGTCTTCTCCTCAGCATTAGTTCATTTTGTTCAAACATGATCCGCACCATAAGCCAAATATCATTTATGGATCCAGAGATATCCAGCCAAATCTTCTCCTCAGCTTCAGCAAGTGTTTTTCCCGCCACTGTTTGCTTTTGCATATGTTGTAGTTCCCGTTTGAGTTTTTCCGTTGTTTCCTTGTTGACATGGAAACTTATCTGGTACTAATTATTGAGCTCCTGAAGACTCTCAACCTCCCTTTTTAGTCTATTGATTTTCGTTTCCTGTAAGTTCATTTCCTCCATGGACTTTGATAGTTCTACTTCCATTTCTTTTAATTGTGTTTTATGTTCCATGATTAGCTTGAGCATTCCATCCTTTTCACCCTTTGCCTCAGCTATCTCCTTTTCCTGTGAGTCTTATGTAGGTGGAAGTTTCAGTTGTTTTCTCAGGGATGCTATGTCCACATTTTTCTTCTTGACCATATCCTTTGTTGCTTTTACATTGGAGGGATCATATCCAATCTTGAGCACCAACTCTTCCAAAGATTTAATTCTGTTGTTTTTTGCAAAGGAAGATATCTTCTCCAGCTTCAATTATGTCTGAACATTGTTCAGAGAAACATGCAATTTAGTGGCAGTAGTAGAATCTTTTGCCAAGGTGTAGAATACCATTTCTCTAGTCTGTTGATGTAGATCCATCTGATCAGTTGAGTGTACATATTTGGTGTTGAATTCAAAAGTTTCTATTTTGTAATCAGTGATAGCCTTAGGATCGGGCACTTGTGCCTAGAGAAAGGCCATATGCATCATGCCTTTATTTATATCAAATGCAGACAAAATTCGATGATGTGTCATGGATGTTTACTTCATAAACTAAGCATATTTGTTGCTTGTCAACATTTGATTCTTCTTCTTGATCATATCATATTTCTCAAAGACACCCAATTTCACACCTCCTTGACTTTGTTGATTTACCAGTGAAGTGTTAATTTTCTTCTAAGATTAAGAAGTAGACATGATCTGCTAATCACTTGAGATAAGAGGTGTCTGATCATCTTTCAAAGCTGTGATGGGTTGTGTTTCCTTTTCACCAGTCGTTTCAGTCATATGACAGGATTTTGGTCTTTTGGTGTGTATCTGAAACTCTTCAGTCGAGACTTCGGAAATAGAAGGAGAAACATCCTTTCTAGGTCTTTTCTCTTTAGGTATATGTGGTGTGTTTGTTTGAGAGATAATGATTTGAGGAAACTGTTGTTCTACCTCTTCTAGTGTACTCGCCTCCCACTCCGTTTGATTTGAAAACTTCTCTATATCCAGCTTGGGTGCATGAATATATGGGATATTCTTGTTCTTCACTCTCATCTATGTGATGATTCCCCACGAATCGTAGTGCCACAAGAAACTTGTGTCAAACTTCATTTCCCTCAAACGTTTATCCGCCTCTCCCCCGACATCTCGATTATTACGGATAAAGGATCCTATTTGCCCCTTGATCCTCAGTTGTTGTCTCTCCTTCAAAGACACGAAGTGTATGACATCATAATTTATCATTTGTCTTATTTATTCAAGGGAAAATATCCTCACTGGTAGATACTTGGGAAGCTTATATGGAGCCATCTCGCACCTGTATACTCTGATTTCTGTATATTTCTGATACAAGTACCAATATCCCGTTTTTGCGAGGTTCAAGAGGTGAAAAATTCTCTGGATCTCCTCATTTATCCTTGGCTCAGGCCTCCCACTAAGCATTCTCACCACAGGATGGTAGAAATGCTCGATGAACTATTTGAAGCTGAATTTTGTAGAATTTCTTCTGAGAAGTGAGGTCCAAGATGTTACTACCTGGGTTTTGTCGTCCTTGTCCATTTTC
This sequence comes from Picea abies, assembly GCA_900067695.1. Classification (NCBI taxonomy): domain Eukaryota; kingdom Viridiplantae; phylum Streptophyta; class Pinopsida; order Pinales; family Pinaceae; genus Picea; species Picea abies. Next base: position 6,189 of record CBVK0100036738.1, on the reverse strand, counting down.
TACATCAGGAAGGGGAACTTCTCTGTCTGAAAGAAGATGAACATGTAGGCTAGCATAGAGGAATATCAAAACATGCCCTCTGTGGTGAATTTTGAAAGCTGATCATGGATATTCTTTGCTAGGAAAGTGTTGTAGTCGAACTGGATGGTAGCCTTTTCCTCGGCCGAGAAAATGGATAGGAAACCCAATATAGGTTCGTCTATCCACTTGTCCAAAAAATAGCCAAGTAGAGAACATATTGATGAAATTACTTGGTTTCCTCTTTCTGAGAATAGGGAAGAAGGGTATGGGGGATTTGGCTTGGGGAGATGAGCATCCTATGGGAGGAAAAGCTCAAAAATTGGGGCCCTTTGGGGAAAAGACATATTCTGATACAACTCTATTAGAATTTCAAGGTTGAAAGGAGATGGAGAATTGGCTCTAGGTATCTGTAGCATCTGATCAATGGTGTCTGGCATGATAGAGAAAGGAGTTTCTCCGGACGAAGAAACCATGGTTCTCTGGTCAGGGAGGTAATGAGCTTGACATTTTAGAGAAAATTCAAGGAAGTGGTGGACTTGGGGAAACAAATAAAGAGGAATATTAGACTCCCAGAGCCCAATTTCATCGCTCTTATCTATGAATGTATCTTTACACCATGACTATAACTTTGTGAAGTCAAATTCTCACCTTGTCTATGAGATTAAGTAATCCTTGTCGACTAATGGGATCCTGTCGAGGTCGACAGGAGGTGGGAGGAATGGATTTTCCTCGGCTTCTACTCTTTTAGATTTGGACGCCATCACTAAGAAAAATACCTGCAAACTAAACACAAAACATTAGCGGGTGATGGCTATGGTTAGGTCAACGACTGGATCAGCAAAGTGGAAAAGGATTGTCTGGTGTGTGGAGAAAATGAATAATGTGCAAATGGCGAAAATGGGAGAGGTTTTTAGTGAACGGGTATCCGTTGGGCACGGGTGACAGGTCCGTAGGCTAACGAATAGGTAGCCAGTAATAAATGGCCAATGGGTCATTTGAAGTGTGAGATGGCAGGTGAAGGATGGATGAAGGGTGTGACAGGGTGACGTGGGATGTATTGATTGGGGTGAAGGCACATGTGAGGTGGTTTGTGACGGGTGACCAGAGGGAAAACAACTGACAGAGTTATGAGACGGGACCCATAGGGGGAGGTAGTGGAGTGTGATGTCACCAGGCGGCGACAGTATGTCAGAAGGGTGATAAATGGTGAGTGGTTTTGGAGCAAAGAGGCTCTAATGCAATCAATGTATGCCATGCTATGGTGGGGACCACCTGGAAAAACCACTTCATTCTAGACCCCCCCCCACCTTTAAAGGAAGAACGGTCGGGGGGGTCCAAAATCCTTTTTCAGTTGTTCATTTGCACGTTGCTTGCTAGACCATAGATCATAGTGCTTTTGTTAACCAACATTCTGGACCCCCGACCCTCTATTAAAGAAGAACGAATGGGGGGTCCGGAATTACGTCTCGGTCGTAGATCTGGGCGCTGGTCTTTCGGCCGTGGATTCTTTCTCAAGCTTTAATCTATCAACGTGAAGTCGCATAAGCAACGGGAACTAAGATTTAATTCTTTTTGTGGGTTTTTTCCCCTGCTTTCTTTGTTGCTCAACACCATGGGATTGGATAAACAGACTTGCAAACATCAGGACATGAACCTGACTCGACCATCATGCATGTTTTATTGAAACCAAATCAACTAACCTATGTTCTTGCCTACTCATATACAACATTTAGCCTAGGTTAAACTATTGAACTAAGAAAATACTCTACCCTAGGATTATTTGACCAAGATTAGGCGGTTGGGTCAAATTTATTCACTAGCTAACCTATCCACTTGACTAATATTAAACAGTTTAGTCGAGCTTATTCACTATTCCTATCAACATCAATTTAAAAGGACTTGACCATGATTGAACATGCTTTTTGTGGGTTTTTTCCCCTGCTTTCTTTGTTGCTCGACACCATGGGATTGGATAAACACACTTGCAAACATCAGGACATGAACCTGACTCAACCATCATGCGTGTTTTATTGAAACCAAATCAACTAACCTATGTTCTTTCCTACTCATATACAACATTTAGATTATATTAAACTGTTGAACTAAGAAAATACTCTACCCTAGGCTTATTTGACCAAGATTAGGCAGTTTGTTCAAATTTATTCACTAGCTAGCCTATCCACTTGACTAAGATTAAACAGTTTAGTCGAGCTTATTCACTATTCCTATCAACATCAATTTAAAAGGAATTGACCATGATTGAACATTATGGACCAAGTCATTTTTATTGCATGGGGCTTTTATTTTTATTTTATGTCCTCTTTTATTCTTTTCTCATTTATTATTTTCTTTTCTTTTCTTTTTCTTCAAATCAATTTGCAGAATGAAACAACATTTACATCCTTCATTACAATAAAGGAATGAATTTCTAGTCATAAGTTGATTCTATAAATTATAGGGTTATAACAACTGATACCTCCCAGCCAATGCTCGGGGTACTTTTCTTCCCCCTTAGGCCCCCAAGCCGCAAAGGGGCCACACACAACCACAACCAGGATACTTTAGCTCCCATCCTGCCTCGCAAGGCAAAGATACCACTCTCTTTCTCGAGCTAGGTATCCCAACTCTCACAAGTAAAACCAATCAGAATTTCTTCAGCATAACCTTACTCATACCATTCATGGTCCATTCCTCCTCTCAGAGATTTCCTTTATAGAATTTTTATTAGTGACAACTTTTCGTTGCACATTTAATTCATTTTTTAATAATTTAATTAGGAATTATTTCCCCCATACACTGGTCACGTGTTTCCTTTGTTGCACTAATAAATCCATAATTAAATTAAATTAATATCAATTTCCCTCACCCATCCTTAAAGTGATCCTTAAATCACTCCTAGTTGTCCCTTTATTCCCTTTATTTCCCTTTTAATGACTGACACCTTTCTAAAACTGAGTTTTGTTTAAATTAGAAAATTTCTTTAGTTAGACTAGACTAGATACATTTCTATGCTTTATTCCATTCTCAATTACATTCTAATTTAGTATTTACTTGGACAAGTGTATTAATCACTCCTTAGGGTTTATTTTCATTTTTATTGATTCTTAATTTGATTTAATTCCTCCCCTCATCAATTAATTTAAAATTTTATTTTTTAGTCTTCTCACTCACTTAGACTTAGTCTTAGTTAAATATTTATTTGAAAATGCCTAGACCCTTAGGGATTATGCTTAATAAATGCATTCTTTAGTTGATTAATTAATCAATTAATTAATTCAACAGGCGCTCAAGATTTTAAGGTTTACATTCGCTCAAGTTTTCTATGCCACCTAGATTCATTGACTTAATTGTTTTTATACCGCAACATGCCCTTCAAGACACACTCCATGTTCCAAGGGTGCCACTCACCTTTGATTCAAATTTTAATTAAGCAACATGCCCTTCAAGATGCACTACGTTCTCCAAGGGTGCCACTTGCCTTTGACTAGTTTTGGTAGTTGTACAATCCTTGGAGTCAATACTTCATTCAGACGACCTTGTGAGAGACTAAGGGCCTCTAAGGAATAAGGAACCTACCTTATTGCATGCCCCTTAGAACATTCATGAGTGATTGTCTTAGTCTGCCCTCATGGAATTGTGGATCTCTCGAACTAGGTAATCGTTAACCTACAATTCGAGCAACGTTGGGAGTGCTAGTAGGTTGTGATAGGGATAATGCCACACCTCTCCCTCGATACATGGTTTCTATGCATGGCCCCTTTACTCCTTATGTGAGTCTGATTGGCAATAAATCGTCAGCCTGCATCCATCAACGAAATACTATCAATGATTCATAAACAACATCATAATATACCTGATCATGTGTCACACATGCATAAATAAAAATACCCAAACCAATACAGTCCACTCCCTTACTCGATCCGAAGTCCAAGGAGGTCCATTGATGCCAATGACATCCTCAATCTGTCAAGTTTCCTGCACACTTAGGGGAAACTCGTCAAAAGAATCTATCAATACATATATATCAAATAACCTAACATCATAATACATCTACATCATCATAAGAATCCATAAGAGAACAAACAACCATATAATAAAAATGGATCACTTGCACGCAAGTGTCCTCAAAGAATAAGTCAATAACACGTGCTTGCAAGAGCAGGATTTTACAATCTAACAAAAAACACTATTTTATCCAAGAGAATCCTATCACTACAGATAAGTTTTAGTACATGAAGTCCTCTTCAAAGATACATTCATTACATAGATATATACATGTGTAGATAAACCCAATCAAATTTTTACTAGAGATAGTTCCCGCAACAACATAAAAACTAGAGATTTAGGCCAATCGTGGAAAAGAGGGTGATAATAGACAAACATTTACCCCCACCTTTCTTCTTGAACATGTCATTAACATCAATCCATTTAAATCCCAACATCATAAGGGGAATCAAAAGAATAATTTATCTATTTGAAAACATGAATAAAACATATATCAATTAAAATAAAACGATATTCATGAATCTCCTCTATCAATAGAGGCACTTTGTTTTTGCACAATTTGGTTCCTCCTTCAACCACTTAATCACATTCATTGAGTTACCAAATACTTTTTATCTTTGAAACCCCCTTTTCACCTACCAAAGAAAGAAGGAATTTAAGTGACATACGCTCAATATAATTGTTAGTGACTTTCCCCAACCCAACTTTGAACTTCAGACAACGAGAGTCATTTAAGAACAATGCTCGCCCAACACAACATATCTGGGTTTCACCTTGTGTTGCCCCATCAAAATAAGCCCATGCCCCTAATTTTTCCACCACCTCCTCAACAACTTTTCTTTGAGGTTTATCCAACTTCTCTTTTGGGAATCTCTTAATAATTCTTAACCCCTGAGACACACACTAAATTGGGGTGGGAATCTCTTAATAATTCTTAACCCCTGAGACACACACTAAATTGGGGGAGTTTTACTACCTTCAAATAGGCTAGCATTTATAACTATCCAAATTCCATAAGCTATAATTATAGGAATTACTCTAGAATTCTTTACTCCCTAGTTACCACACCAATTCCTTAAAGCCTATTCAATAGAGGATCCACACCAAACATTCGTTAAACATATCAAGCTTCAATTTCCATCTAAACCTGTGACATATATGCATGTGACATTAGGGGGTGAGTAATCGATTCCTCATAGATATTACAAAGAAGACATCTATCGTGACTTGACTAACTCCTGTTTTTCAAGTTGTCCCAAGTCAATTCCTTATTTGTCAAGAAAATCCACATAAAAAAGTGAGACTTGGAGGGACACTTGAATTTCCAAACCCTACTCTACCACCAAACAAATTTTCTTTGAATCTGACTTGAGCTTAAGACCTCATAGCCTAATTTTTTAGTGTACTCCCTTGTAGGAGTTTTTTCCAAACCCTACTCTACCACCAAACAAATTTTCTTTGAATCTGACTTGAGCTTAAGACCTCATAGCCTAATTTTTTAGTGTACTCCCTTGTAGGAGTTTTACCCCAAATAATCCTATCTTGTTTTTTTGAAATATTGACAGGCTATATTTTAAGGCTTTCCACTCCTCCTGAATTGGTGTATCATTACCCCTAAATTCTAATTTGTTAGTTGACTACCATCCTATCTCCAAATAGAAGTGAGTCTAGGATCTACAACATGGCCAAGCTTATAAAAACCTATGTCTTTCAAATGTATAAGCTTGTGTAAAGGAAACTCAAAGTTTAAACAACAACCCACCCAAGGGTTCTCCCCTAGTGTAACTCTTTTCCCATTCCCCACCTTCCACACAATACCTTCTCCAATTATTGGTTCCCATTCCCCACCTTCCACACAATACCTTCTCCAATTATTGGAAAAAATTTAGTACAATTTCTTTCCAGATGACATAGGCATTGTGCATATTCTTCACAATATTTATGATCAAATCCTCAATTGATCCTAGGGAAATGTGCTTTTGAGAATAACATGACATTAGAGGTACTTGCCCTGAATAAGTCTATACATAGTGTTGGCTACCAAATCCTTAGAAAAAAGAAATATGTTTTTAAAGCCCCAACCTCCTAGTGCTTTGGGAATAGCCAACATTTTCCACTTCACTAGGGGTATACCCCTCTTCTCCCTGCAACTAGACCAAAGAA
>CBVK0100036729.1:0-11780 GCA_900067695.1 Picea abies | reverse complement strand
GCACGAGCGAATGCCGTGGGTACGCCGCCGTGAGATCACTGACGAGAAAAGGAGCCGTGAATTCCATTATCTTTCCGTCCATTCTCATCACCATTATTAACTCATCGTCTGTTAATTTTGCAGAAACCCTAGCGGATCCAGATCGCATACAGTTTCCCATTAATGAATCCTAATGTCGACTGATCTCTCATCCAATGTACGCGATTCGGCAGAACAAATTCTTTCGCAAGGCCTCTAATGAAATCTGTAATATATGGCCTCCGCTGGTGGAAATAAGAGAATGAGATTTGCCCAGAGCTGGCGTTTTTTCGAAGGTCGAAATGAAGAAAAATATGAGGGTTGAAGAAACGCTGTGGATTCGATTCTTATTGAAAGACGCCGAAACGGCCGGCATTTCACGTGCATGTGTGTCGCTTTCCTTTCCTTTCCGGTTTCTCCTCACCGTCACGCGTTCTTAATGTGGAAGGAATCTAATCGGTATCCAGGGCTTTTCAAAGTGGAGATTAAATTTAAGGCAAAGATTAGTCATGATGTGGAGTTTGCGTATAAATTTTATTTAGTGCGTACTAATTTTTTATTTAATTTTATTGTTATCGATATAAAAGGAGGATGATGATTTATTAAAATATTATTATATTTATCTTTTGATAAATTATTAAAAATATAAATTTTGATTATTAAAATCGTAATATAAATTTTTAATTGTAAAATTTTAATATGAAATTGTTTTAAAAGAAATTAAAATTAAAATTTTTTTTAGTATTATAAAAATTTTCAAAATAACAAAATTTCATTTTCAAAATTGTAATTGTTCATCTCATTTCTTTGTATTAAGGATAAAGAAACTTGATATTTTGTTTTAAACTTAATTTTTTTAAGGTAAACATAAGTATCAATGAAAGCTTTGATAGGAATTTTTTGTTTTTTTGAGAATAAAGTATAAACAAAGGTAGGAATGAATAATAAAGAGAATAATGTAAACTAAAACCTATTTGAAGGTGATCAATAACTACCTTGTTATATGGTTATATTATATTAAATATTAGATAAAATCATATATACATCATTAATCTCATCAAATTTATATATTTTTTTTCAAAAAAACATTTCACAATTATATTAGAGATATAATTTTTGTTTTCATAAGAAAAAACTTACAATCCAGGTTGATCATAGTTAATCTACTGCTGACAGCGAACAATAATTTTAACGGAGAGTTGAAGTGTAATGAAGACAATTCGGGTGGTCCTAAGGGGAAAATGAGTGATATCTCTGTTTTTATCGCTGGTGCTTGTCCTAAAATAATCTTAGAACATGGGAGGGACCCTCGTGCCGGTCCACCCAGAGATTGAAGGTGATGATTATAAAATAATCTTAGAACATGGGAAGGACCCTCGTGCCGGTCCACCCAGAGATTGAAGGTGATGATTGAAACTTTTTTCTCAAGTGCAACCTTGGAGAGTATGTTGATTTCCTTGTTGTTTTCATGATAAATATGTTTGAAGTTGAGTTTGCTCAAAGATGATTGAAGTTGCGTGATCCTATCCTCCCAGCTTAAGAGAGTGGTGACGTGTAGCTTGCCTTTGTTTTTCAGCTAGTCTATGACAATACGAAAATCCCCATACAACAAAAATATATCTATATTTAATGTGAGACCAAATAAAGAGTGATTCACCCACTCAATAATTCTTCCTTGGTGTTAGTGCCCTGTCAGCAATTAAAAATCCATCTATAAAGAATATTTGGTGAGATATATATCACACCCCTGCACTGCTATGCATACCATTTGAATGTGCAGCTCCATCCTACCAGCGTGTAGGGGTCTCCTCCGGGGTAAGGATCATATCTATTTCTATGATCAAATATTGTGTGGAATCATATCTATGTAACAATGTGGTTTTTGTTTTAGGTTTTGGTTTTATTTTCTTCCTTTCACTTACCTTTGAACTTGTTTCAAAGGTAGGTTTGGTTAAAGAAAAAGTCAATGGTTGATGACACCTTATCATGTGCCATTCCTTATAACGTGCTTTTGTCACTATCAATAGAACTGTCGCTATAGCTCGATTTGTCGGCAAAGTGACTGTAGTCTAGTCTAGATGCATGTACTGCTATTCATTTAGTATTTTAAATATATAACAGACAATGACCTTTTATATATATATAAAATAATGTAATGCCGTTTCTGTGTATTTTATTTCTAGATTAATCCATTCTGTCGGTGAATAGTGGGGTGGTGAGAAAAGTTTGTTCATGTTCACATCATCATTACCTCAAATGTTTTAATAAGAAAGACGTGCTCATGTTTGAAGTTCCACGTATTTAAATGTGGTATAAAGTAATGATCGGAACTTTTACTTACCCTTAGGGTGAATAAGGTTTTTGGGAATATTTTTTAGAATTTTATTTTGTTTTTAAATTGAGGGAAAATCAATGTATAAGAGTTATTATGATTTTATAAAAATGAGCGATGGTGAAAGAAATTAAACTATAGAATATGATAAAATTATTATTTGATTTTTTATATTATATGAGTTATTATTATTTTATTAAAAATGAGTTTATGTAAAATTATTATTTGATTTTTTAATATTATATGAATTATTATGATTTTATAAAAAATAAGGTGATACTGAAAGATGAGGGTGAGGGTGGGGTGAGGGTGAAGTAAATATTAGAAAAAATGAGTGGGGGTGGGGCAAATATTAGAGAAAATGTATTTATACTGAAAGATGAGGGTGAAGGTGAGGGTGAGGGTGGGGGTAGGGCAAATATTAGAGAAAATGTGAGGGTGAAGGTGAGGGTGAGGGTGGGGGTAGGGCAAATATTAGAGAAAATGTATTTATATTTTCTCTAATATTTGCCCCACTCTCACCCTCATAATGTTACATTATGAGGGTGGGGGATAGGGTTAATATTAGAGAAAACATAACATGTTATGTTTTCTCTAATATTAGCTCCAACCCCCACCCTCATATGATGCTATGTTTTCTCTAATATTACTCTCCACCCCCACCCTCACCCTCACCCTCACCCTCATAACATAACATGTTATGTTTTGTCTAATATTACCCTCCACTCCCACCCTATATGAGGGCGGGGGTGCGGGGTAATATTAGAGAAAACATAACATGTTATGTTTTCTCTAATATTATCCCCCACTCCCGCCCTCATATAGTTATGTTTTCTCTCATATTACCCTCCACCCTCTATGAGGGCAGGGGTGAGAGGTATATTAGAGAAAACATAACATGTTATGTTTTCTCTAACATACCCCCACCTCGGTTATGTTTTCTCTAATATACCCCACACCCTTGCCCTCATATGTTGTGTTTTCTCTAATATTACCCCCCACTGCCACCCTCACCCTCATATATGAGGGCAATTAAACTATAGAATATGATAAAATTATTGTTTGATCTTTTATATTATATTCACCCTATATGAAGACGAGAGTGGGGGTATATTAGAGAAAACGTAACATATTATGTTTTCTCTAATATTACGTCCCACCCTCAACCTCATATATAAGGGCAATTAAACTGTAGAATATGATAAAATTATTGTTTGATCTTTTATATTATATTTTATATAATTTTAAATTTTTTATAAATTAAATGAAAATACATAATTTTTTTATTACTTTAATTTTATTATTATTATTATTAATTATGATATGTTATTAATTTAAATTTTATAGGAATGCGAAATTTGATATAATCAATATTTTTCTATATTTCTATAAGTTAAACTAAGCTTTATAATGTCTATCTTGATCTCTTTTCAATTTGGTCACTTTTCATACCATAAATCTTTTCAAATATATGTTGGTCACTTTTCATATTCTAAACAATAATACTTATACTCAATTTGAGAAATTTCTACTTATATCTTAAATATATAATGGTTTCTTTAAACTCCAGGAAGCAAATTCTATTTCCAAAAGAATGGGTTAAGAAATAAAATGTTAAATTTTTTATATATATTTTCAAGATTTTAATAAGTTTGAAATGTTGCATGCCTAGGCTTCATAGCCATATAGAATATTATAGAAAAACAAAATGAAACAAAATGATGTTAATGATTTTTTTAGACATTATGTTTCAAGTGTAAATGGAAATTAAAATGGATGTTACAAATTTTTATTATTATAATTTTGGATTTATCAATATTAATTTTAAATTCATATTTTTGCAAAATTATTGAAAAACTTTAAGTTATTTGTGAATATCTTTAATAGTTAAAAAAAACAATGGCTCTCTAATCTTATAACAGCCATAAAGTAAAATATCCCCAAAATCAAGAGGAGAGAAAAAAGTTAAGAACATATAATGTGTTTTATTTTTAAATGGTTCATTCTAGCTTTCTTTGCAACGTGTTTCTATAGTATGTAAACTTGAAATTTATCAAGATTTTAGATCACATTGCTGATTAGTTATTTGGGTTTTCAAATTTTACATTTGAGGTTTTAGAGGAAATTAACTAAAACTTTATGTATGTATAAAACTTTAGTCTCATTTGCACATTATTGAAAAACAACATTTTTATGAAAATGAGATTTTCATTATTCCCATTATAATATTTGGGTTGCTATGATTATGTGTATTGAGCTCTTTTTGGGTGTTGATTATTTGGGTTGCTATGATTATGTGTATTGAGATCTTTTTGGGTGTTGATTATTACGTTAGGACAAAGTTAGGGTTTTCTATGAACTAACCAATACCATTACTTCTATTATCATAGAATTTTTTTTATAAGGCCAATTTAATAGCAATAGCAACAACGAATAAACAATGTATTGATAAGAGTGTCACCCCAACCATCGATTCTTAATTTATGGCCAACTTTCAATACTTTAAGGGTTTTGAAGGTGCTTGAAGAAGCTTGGAATAATTTTTGTTATAACTTTTTAGAAATATTTTTTTTTAATAGTTGTTTACAAAGGTATGAAATTTTTATTTTCCAATAATGAATTATAGAATTTTTGTAAATTCTTGTTATTGTCAAATTGAGGTATTTCATAAAATCATATTAACTTTTTCACAAATTAAGATTTTTTTAGTATTTTTTTTTATTGTTTTCTTGGTAAAAGTTAGGGTGGGTCATTTTTTTTTTCCAATAATGAATTATAGAATTTTTTGTAAATTCTTGTTATTGTCAAATTGAGGTATTTCATAAAATCATATTAACTTTTTCACAAATTAAGATTTTTTTTAGATTGTTTTCTTGGTAAAAGTTAGGGTGGGTCATCTTTGTCATTTTTTTTGGTACAGTAGATTAGATTAGTTATACAAATATTATGGTCAAATTTTGGTGAAACATTTTTAGCTAAATCTTCCAAATAACTTAAGTTTTGTATACATAATTCTTTTTTGGCATTGTTTTTACAATTGGATTCATATTTTAGTTATGCAAATATTATGGTCAAATTTTGGTGAGATGTTTCTAACTAAATCTTTCAAATAACTTAAGTTCTGCATACAAAATCTTTTTTTGACATTGTTTTTACAATTGGATTCATATTTTCATGATTAGCAAGTTGATTATAATGGTACCATAAATTAATAAAATTATATATCTAATTTTTTATTTACATCAAAGTATGGGTTATGCTATTTACATCAAAGTATGGGTTATGCTATGGATGCTCTTGATGCTAAATATGTTGAATTACTCAATAATAATAAAAAATTTCTTCAAAAATTGTATGAGACATGCATATTTGTTGAATTGTAATATATAAAAATGAACACGTTTCTCATCTTCATGTTGAATTTGTTGCTTCAAGGATTCTATTACCATTTCAACATGATACTATTAAACCCAATTGCAAAATGCTAATGCTAGGATTAATAAGTAGGTTTCTTCCTAAAGGAATTTAATACTCAATTTTATAATGAATCGGATTCATTATAAGATATCAATGGAAGTCGGAAATATTCTACTACTCAAATTCAATATTCATTAGATGACAAGGAAAATTTCATTCGTAATTTGTGTGAGGAAGTAAGTGAATTGAAAGGTGAGACTCATATAATATTCAAGAAATGAATTCTAACATATAATGTAATTTTGATAGGGATTCCAATATTATTGCTAGTACTTTCAAGAAGTATGAACAAAAAATTGATTATTAGACTATATGTGTATTAAGGAGATGGATTAATTTTATATTTTGACTATTAAGGATTCATGAATAAATTAGTGAAGAATGAAGAGACACTTGAAACATTGAAAAACAATATTTAGCATTTACTTTATGTCACTTCCTCTTATACATTGTTTTTTCTTTATGCATAATTTTGTCCTAAGTTTGAGCAACATACTAAAAGGTTTGGTTATGGAATTATTTGTCATATGGGATATACAAGTGGTGGAATTGATAAATACGACCAATGAATCATTACTCGTATTGAGCCTAGGACAAGACTAGCATTATAAGTCATTGGATATATGCATGAGAAGGAATTTGATACATTGGGACTTCATTTCCATATGAAATTCATTCCTCTACCATTGATTGGAAGGAAGAGATTGTACACCATATACTAGTTTCACTACTAAATCTAGGGTCTCGTTGATGAGTCCAATTGGCCTGTAAAGAAGGTAAGGGAAAATACCCTATGGCAGGTCCTAATCAAACTCACTCTCATTTGGGATGGAAAATTCTGACTAGTATGCGAGCATGGTTACCACTACAAATTAAAATAAAATGGGAAAGACAATAAACTTTAACCAAAATAATTCTAATTAATTATAAATCTAATCTAACTGAAACAAATGCAACTATCTAATCTAACTATTTCTAACCTATCCTGCAGGAGAAATTCTAATAAAATGAATACAATATGAGATGAAATTATTGATATGTCAATCAACAATGTATTAGAACAATGAAATTGCAAAAATGGTCACAAATAGTTGTAGATAATATTTGTAACATCGTCATTGCATTCTTTAAAAATCATAACATCATAAGCATTCCAAACACCAAGCATAGAAATAGTTCATATGAAAAGTATTAAGAAACATTAGATGACAAACACATATGTAGAGTAGTTCCACACACATTTCACAACAACCATGATCCTGAAATTCCTTCTTCTCTTTATATCCAAAAATAATGGTATTATCAGTGTTAGTTAGTTCAATTAGGTGAACCCTGCTACATTAAATCATCAACCCAGGGGTCCTAAACTGATGAAGTGCATGCAATATATATGCATGTCTTAGCTTCTAATATATATAAGTGATTACTGCAAAAGTAAAATTGTTTTTTTTTTAGCTGCAAAAGCAGAGTTTCTATTCAACTACAGAAAAAAAAGTAAATGCAAATACTAGGAAAACATATTTAATAAAATCACAGGAACGATTCTAATCACTTAAAATCATTAACCTATTGGATTATTAACTATAAATAATCAGAGGCTTTCAATCTTTCAATGTTTCATCGAAACCTACACATGAGATCTAGCTAAAGAAAATACAAGCAAAGCTTATCAAGAAAAGGATGAGAGATTAAATATGGAAGAATGAGAAAATATATTCACACTACTCCAATGATTTGATCAATGAATGATGATTGATGATCATACAATTGATATGATACAATGAATGAGTGGAATACACTCATATATAGGGCAGAACATTCCATAATTAAGAAAATCAATCAAGCAGTTAGCATTCCTTAGGGATGCATGCATGCATAATAGTGATGGTCTAAATATAAAGTCTAAAATAAAACTAGTTAGTTAACTCCTATTGAACTAGTGTGTTGAAAATAGAAATTTCTCCAACACCCCTTGAACATCACCATGGAGTAAAAAATGAGTCCCGACAACTAGGCAATATTAGGTACTCATGTACAATGAAACTAATGAACACTAAATAAAAATGAGGAAAGAGGGAAAAACTAATGAACACTAAATAAAAATGAGGAAAGAGGGAAAATCACATGGGAACAAACCCCCCCTCAAAATAAAATGCATCAAAAGAAGAAAAGGCAGCTGCTAGGAAACTGTGTTCTTCACTCGAAGACGATCCCGCAAAGTTTGAAACTTTTGCTCAATGAAAGTCTTCGTGAATATGTATAAATATTTATGGATCTAATGAAGTCCTTTGTCAACCTGCCTAGCCTTGTACCTCTTGATATTGTGGACCCATATGCACCTGAAAATATTGTTTTCTGGTGGAAGTGGAACTATATCCCAAGTCTGATTCTCTAGGAGTGAGTCATACTCCTTCTGCATGGTTGTTTTCCATAATGGATTTCCCACAGCCTTACTGTAGGTATGTGGATATGAAGAATGAACCATATAGAAATGCATGGGTATCATAGGTTTAGAAGATGAAAGTACATGAGAAGGCCCCTCATGCTAAGATCGAGTCCTCCTCGAATCTAATGGATTCCCTGCTGCCTGAAGTGTAAACTGTGCCCTCTTGGGAATCTGCTAAAGCTTCAACATTGGCTTATTATCTGGATGTACTACCTGCTCATTTCCATGTACAAAATCTGAGTGATGGAATCATCTCTGATGTCTAGAACTGATGGAAACACAAGATTATTTGCATGTTTCACTGGAGGTGCATGCAAAGTACTCTCCTTATGTGTAAGTAGTAAAGAGGAGTCACCATAAAAAAACTTAGTGAATTTATACAACCTTGACTTGTGATCCACCTCACCAATTGCAATCATGGAATTGCCATGCATGTCAAGTACATAAACTGAATCTGATGTAAATTCAATCTTTTTACGTTTCTGAGTGATATGAATAACTGAGAGCAGTTTCATAGAAATATTTGGAACATGTAAAACATTCTCAAAACTGCCATTAGGGAGTTCCACTCTCCCCTCTCCTGATATTTCTACTAGAGTATCATCCCCCATTAGAATAAGGGGTCTTGAGCATGAACTCAAATAATTAAAAGCTTCTTCTTTCACTGCCATATGATGTGATGTGAAAGAATCTATAATCCATGAATCAGATAATGAATTAATTTCAACAAGAACATGATGATTACCTTTCTTAGGAGCAAGATATTCTTCCTTCTGCTTCTTGACTCCTTTTGGAATGAAGTTTCCAAGGTTGTTCTGTTGTAGTACTTGTGCCATAAGATCAATTTGCTTCTTTAGGCATGTGGATTATTCATGATTTGGTTTATTGCAGTAAGTGCACTGCTTTCCCTTATTCTTCTTCTTGGAATGTGAAGAGTCTTTGGAACCTAAAGAATCCTTAAAGGGTTTGGAATATCCCTCCTTCTTGTTCTGTTTCTCCTTTCCATTCAGTTTGGATGATCCTTTTCCATCATGCATGGTGAGTGCATGTTCTTTGGGATCCTTGATTAGGCCCATCTGAATGAGTTTTTCCTACTCATGTGTGAGAGAATCAATGAATTTCTCCATGGTAGGAATCTTCCACTTTGTTCCTAAGAGATATCTGGCAGAATGGAAAGTGGAGACATAGAAAACATATTATGTTCCTATCTTAGCCAATATTGTTAGAATAAGTTGGTATACTTGTGTAGAATTATCAATACCAGAAGATGCCAAGATCAATATCAAAGATTTAAACTTGGAAAAAAAATCCCTCAAATTATCAAAACTTTTAGGATCCAAGGCATTCAACTCTACCTCAAGCATATGACCTCTCATCTGATCCTGATTTCCAAAGAGACTTTCCAAGGTGGTCCAGTTCGTATTTGGAGTCTTGCATGTGGAAACATGAAACCATAAATCAGTTGAAATCAATTTAAGAAGAAGTATTGTGGTCTCATCCTTTCGGTTTGCCCATATGGTCTTCTCAATTGTTGATGCATGTTTTGTTTCTGTCCCCATCGTCAAGTTGTACAGTCCTTTCCTTATGAGTTGGAATTCATCCTCGGGATTCCAATCAAAATAATTGTATGGTGTGAGGATTACCACCAAGTTTGACTGTAGAATACGTTTCATATCCATCTCTCCCACTATTTCTGAGAACCCCTAAAAATTTACTCTCAATTTGCAAGTGAAAAAATTGAGAAATCACTGCAGAAAGGGCACATCAAATGGAAAATTCATATTAGTTTTAGAAGGCGATCTTCTGGCTTCCTTTTTTAGCAAACGATGAGGAATTTCACCAAATGGTTGAAAACCCACTTGCAGAATGGGTCAATTTACTTTTTAGAAGAGTCATTTCCTTAGAAAGTTAATATTTTGGGAGAAATCATTGCAAAAAGGGGCACTTTAAATTAAAAATCCGTATCAGTTTCAGGAGGCGATCTTCCAACTTTCATTCTGAGCAAACAATGAGGAATTTTTCCAAATGGTTGAAAACCTGCTTGCATAATGAGTCGATTTACTTCTCATGAGGGTCATTTCCTCAGAAAGTTAACATTTTGGGAGAAATCCCTTTGTCGGTTACATAGATTCTGCTCTTCGAAACTCTAATTTTCCTTATTCTCTGGCTTGTCTGGCTTCCTCCAAGCAACTTATTTTTGATACCATGTCAATGTTTCATCGAAACCTGCACATGAGATCTAGATAAAGAAAATATAAACAAAACTTATCAATAAAAGGACGAGAGATTCAATATGGAAGAATGAGAAAATATATTCACACTACTCCAATGAGATGATCAATGAATGATGATTGATATGATACAATGAATGAGTGGAATACACTCATATATAGGGAAAAACATTCCATAATTAATAAAAGAAATCAAGCATTTAGATTTTGTTAGGAATGCATGCATGCATAATAGTGATGGTCTAAATAAAAAGTCTAAAATAAAACTAGTCAGTTAACTCCTACTAAACTAGTGTGTCGAAAATAGAAATTTCTCCAACACCCCCTAAACATCACTATGGAGTAAAAAATGAGTCCTGACAACTAGGCCATATTAAACAACAAGAGACTAACATTTTATCAAACTTTACTTTAGTCTCACATGACTAATTTTGTATTAGTCAACAACCCCAACTTGCAATAATCATAACTATGTATCTATAATGAATAAAGATATGAAAGTAGTACACAATTTTCTTCATTGTGTTTGATGCAATTCCTCCAGGTTTCACTACTTGGAACCTCTCATAAAAGGAGTTATAGAAAAAATTGCATACCTTGTTGAATTCTTGTTTATTCTAGAGAGCGAACTTGTAGAGTGTGCCCCACATAGAATACTTGTTTTATGGATCTAAAAATTGTACACAGAATAATACATATGGTACTCTAACCAACACATTTGGTCTTACTAAATTTGTATTTTTTATGAATAATTTATAATTTTTTTACCCGAAACACCTTTTTTAGACTAGTTTCAGGACTACCACAAACCCTATTTTCCACAGCATGTAACTCCAAAAATACAACAACCTAAAAGATGAAATTTGTATCATAGATACTTGGATATTTTTACTCAATTCCTTCCCAATTTCACCAGCTGAATAATTCTATAAAACAAGTTATTGCGAAAATGGTGAGATGACCTATAAATAACATACCTTAGAAAGCATCATCAAAATAATTTATCCTCTCCTGAATTTCATCCTTCTGTACTTCACCTTCCCTCCAAAATTAAGCTTAGGTATCCTTTGGTTACCTCAGTCACCTGTATATATTCAATATGCTCAAGTGTGATTAAAATGTGAGAGACTTTCCTCTTATTTATACTTTCATGTAGCTTCCTCAATGGGTTACATTTTAACCATCTTAACCCACTTTCCTTATTTTAGGGTTAGCCCACTTCTAACCACTTGTCCATTTAGTAATTTCTCCATTAAATTTATTATTTAAATAATTT
>CBVK0100036686.1:0-16582 GCA_900067695.1 Picea abies | reverse complement strand
AGGCAGAGTATATGGCAGCCACTCATTCCTGTAAAGAGCCATTTGGCTTATGAAATTTTGTTCAGAAGTAGGGCTAAGTCAACAAGCTATTATGATTCAATGTGATGGTGACAACGCTATTTGTCTAGAAAGAACCCAACCTTTCATGAAAAGACAAAGCATATAGATATCTAGTACCATTTCATTATGGACATGGCATATGATGGAAAGGTGATACTAGAGAAGTTGATACCTTGTATAATGTTGTAGATACATTGATAAAACCTCTAAGCATAGGAAAATTCAAGTGGTGTTGTGAGTCTATAGGCCTTATGGGCCCTAGCAATTAGCTTGTCGTTTGATGCATTCTCCCATGCACCCTTGCATGGTATATGACAAGTGGAATAATTTTGGGAGATGTGTGGCATACACCTTGTAGTGTTGTAGTAGAACAAAGAATATTTGCAGTGTTGTAGTTGAACATAGAATACTTGTAGTTCTCTAGTAGAGCAGAGAGTACTTGCAGTGTTATAGTAGAACAAATAATACATGTAGTGGAAAGAAATAACATGTTGGTAGTTTCTAGTATGCATAAATGGTGAACCATAAATCGTTTATGGTTTGACTATACCTATTTATTGAGTGTTAGGGCTTGAGGAAATCATAGAGTGGGAGTCTTATCTTACCATTATGTTGCCAAAATTTCTCCAGAAATATACTATTGTTGAACACTCTAGTTGAGAGCACAGAGACTTTGTGTTGTAACCATTTTTAGTTGTTGAATAATACATTGAGTGTGTTTTATAGTGTGATATTTTTCTCTTGGGAGGGTTTCCCCCAGAAAATCTTGTTTTCTATAGTATGTTGTTTATTTCTTTGTTGCAATTGTTCTCTTTTTACTTTTTGCACATCCTTCTCTCATAAATTAGTGTATCAAGTGTGTTACTCACCTTTGCTTACTTTCAAGTAAGACCACATATATTTGAGGGTATGTTGTATGTTTTTGGATTCTACTTTGTTACTCTATTGTTGATTTTTCCCTTTCAATGCTCTGGAAACTTCAAGCTCTCATTATCATCACATGGAAATGACATTTTTGTCGGGGATTTGTATTCTAGTAAGGGATGCCACTAGGAAACATGTCTACATTTACTAGTGGTTTATGCAGCTCCACTTGTGGGGTTTAACATTTACAAAGTACACCCGCCTCCATTCATATCATCAAATCCACCACTTTGATCTCTTGCTAGGGAGAAATACATCTCTCCTAGTACTCTACATCATTCCTAGTAATAAAATTGTTATTGTTGATCACAAGCGGTCTGATTGTTTCACTAGTACACATACTTTGCAAGGAAAACAATGATGAAAAGGAATGGATACATTTCACTAATGTGACAAAATTAGTAGTGATTCCCTCTGTTGGTGCAAAATAACGCATTTAAAAATGTAATGTGTTAGATTGCAATGATGTGGATTTGAATAGAATGTATGCTTATAAACAATTTTTTTAATCAATAAAGGAGGTATGGCAGGATCAACAATTAAAATTGAATCCTTCCTAGCCCTTTCAAGGGGTTCAAACCTGTCCTCATTTAAAATCATTGAATAATGTTTACCATGTAAAATTTACACCTCATTTAAATGTTTCATCATCAAGATATTTTGCACCTTTTGAGAAACTATTAATTCTACATATAAGCAAGTAATTGATACTTAAATTCAAAACAACAAAAAGTTATGTACCACAACACCCTTTTACTATACACCCTTAACAAGGCTTTATAGATCTTATTGTCCCAATTTCCTAGGATTATTAGAATGTTACCAAAACACCCTTCCATTATACACACTTAACAAGGCTTTGTAGATCTTATTGTAGCAATTTCTTAAAAAATATTAGAATGTTATCACAACACATTTCCAGTATACACCCTTAACAAGACTTTGTAGATTTTATTGTAGAAATTTATTAAAAATATTATAATGTAAAAAAAAATACAACCACTTTTTTTACATTAGTTTTACATATATGTAATTTGACATAATATAAATACTATGCATGAAACAAACAATTTATTGTTTAAATTAATTCTACATATAAGTAATCAAACCAACAAAAAATTGTTTAACACCACACTCTTCAACTATACTCAAAAAATTGTTTAACACCACACTCTTCAACTATACTCAAAAAATTGTTTAACACCACACTCTTCAACTATACTCCTTTAACAAGCCTTACGTACCTTCTAAAAGTGTGATAGGTGTGAGATCTACTCATTGAAAAAAAAAATATTTGAAAATATTCATTTACAAGATTCCAAACCAAAAAAATCATCAATATTGAGCAGGATTTCCCATGATAGATAAAGCTGACACCAAAAATTATGGCCCATTCACCCGTCTATAAAGACATCGCTATCTTCCACACTTCGCCCCTTCAACCAAAAATAGATTTCAGAATTTCATCGGTTGCCTAGTTTGTCCATTCCTGGTTCAATTTTCCTCTTTTTTATTTTGGCCATGGAAAATTTGCAATTCCCCCTTTTTCATTTTGGCCGTCGAAAATTTGCAATACTCTGTGAAATGAAAACAATCGATGAAAAGCATGTGAGTGAGCTCTTTTTTTGCACGCTTTCTATAATATCTCACTTTTGTTTTCTATATGAGTATTTTGTATCCATATGATGAATAGCTAAAATTTGAATTATGTAATATGTAAAAGTGTACATGGAAAGATAATAAAACAAATATATAGGTTGTGGAAGAGGACAGCAGATAGGTAGATATGACTCCACTCGAGGGGAAGAGGGGAAAGACATGGGTTTAAGGGGGTTAAGAGGGAAAGAAACTTAGTAAATGACTTAAACTAAAGTATTTACAATCTTAATTATGTACTTTGATTATTAATTAATTTGTGTTTTATTAAATTTTGGGATTAATTGGTAACACATTGGTTTTGATCCCCCAATATAGAATTGTATATCTATAAGTATTATGAATGGTTGTGGGCCAAGTGATGTAATTTGTAAACATTGTATATTGAAAATAATAAAATGGACTATACCACTAGCTACTAGACAGGTAAGGATCAAATTTGTGGGGGCTTTGATTTCACAAGAGAGGCGGCTTAATGGGGGCTTTTGTGGGATTTCCATGTGTCTTAAGTCTCAATCTATTTCATTAATCAACTAATCATTTAGTCATTTATCCATTTGACTTATTCAGTATTCAATCATTGAATTCAAGTAAGAGGTTGGGTGAAGAAGTCATCCCACTTAGTTATGATAGCATGGGTTGAGTGTAATCATCCTTCGGGGAAGAGTAGGAGTAAAGCAAGCAAGGGAGAAGGGAAAATTCGAGAAGAAAAGAGAGCATTTTTTTAGAGTTAGCAAGAAGTGAGGAAAAACAAAGCTAAGTGTTGAAAAAGAGTGGCTTGTTGCAGAGAGAAATGGTGCGACAAAGCTTATGATTGGGAGGAATGTCCTTCGTCTGCAGCCAATTGTGTAAAATATTTTTAAAAGATAAGTGTTTTGATCAATGTGTTATTTGATGTTCAATGGTGTGATAGAATGTTTCATTTACTCTGTAATTTATATGTATGAATGTTGTTGTGTGCATTTAATGGTTGTTGTGCATGTTTAAATGGATGCATTCACATTTTTAAATTATTCATGACAATAGCATGCATGTGTGTCATGTTGCATGTATTTTCTGCATTTAAAAAAATATGTTAGTCGATTTAATAGTAACATGGCCCAGCAAGGGAGTTGGGTACGTTACAAATTGGTATCAGATATTTTGGTTCAACTTTGGACTCGTATGGGCCAAAGACCAACACGGATTTAAGGAATTTTCTATTGTAGAATTTTAGTCTATGTTGAAATTGGAAAAAAAAGGTGAATTTAGAGTGAAAAATCCTAACTTATGGGTGAAATAGGCATGTAATTTGGAAAAGGGATGTCGAATTGATAGTTGCGGGGTCAAGTTTGGCCATGGGAAGCTAAGCCTAAAACTCTCATGGTGAATGAAAAAGGAAAATTTAGAAAAAATTGTGAAATTTTCAAAAATTATAATTTTTGGGGATTTTTGAAAATTTTCATACAAATGATGATGTGGACCCTACCCATGACGTGGACTTACAGGGTCCACATTGGCAACACCATGGTGGTGGAAGGCAGGGTTCATGGAATAAATTTTGATGAATTAATGGTTAAGATTCATTTTGGGTTGGTTAAAATTTGTAGTTTGTCGAAGAAAATTTCTTAGTTCACGAAAAGATTTTGGAGTTCAGTGGAATTCGGTGAAGTGGGAACAAAGTTTAGTTCATCGATCGTCAATGGAGAAAAGTGGAAATCGTCGAAGATTTCAGAGTTCAACAAAGTTTGGGGAATCAATGGTCCAAGTCGCATTCGATTTGGCCATCGATGGTCGAGATCACTTTGATATTGAGATCAACGATCCAAATCCAATGTGAATTTGGTTAGAAATCTCTAAGTTAAATGAGTTTGACAATGTGAAAGGAATTATTTTGATCGCCAAGGGAGATTTTTGAAGTTCGATGAAGTGGGAACAAAACATAAACCTTGTTTTCCAATCGTCGATAGAATATTTTCGACCGATCACTGGTAGATTTTTTTCATCGATCGTCGATAGAAGATTTTCAGTTAATCGTCAATAGATACTTTTTTGCCCATCACCAATAGAAGGTTTTTATCCGATCATCGATAGATAATTTTTCATCGATCGCTAATAGATACGTTTTCTCCAATCATCAATAGAATTTTTTCGATTGATCGTCAATAGGTACTTTTTTGCCAATCGTCGATGGAATTTTTTGGAGGTCATCGAAAAAGTGGAGTTTTTCCAAGATTGTCGATACAAAGGATTTCATTGAGCGTCTCTAGGAGAAATATTTGGATCATAGATGAAGGGAAAGAAGGGTGATTATATGGATGAATCAGGAGATGACAAATGAACATTAGTAGCCACGTGCCATGCCATGTATATCACATTGCCACATCAACAAATATGGTAGTTTTATATTAAAAAAAATAAGCCTAGAGCCAAAAACTTGTTTTGTCCATAACAAGAGCATAAAAACTTAGAATCAAATGAAATTTAAGGGGTATGTATGCAGTGACGAGGCCTACAAAAGTTTTTGTAAGATGCATGGGCTAATTTTGCTTCAATTCTTCGAAAAATGGCAATTAGTGGTTTTTAAAGTTATGGGTCGTGCTTAGTAACTAGGACTCGGATAAAGACAAAATTTTGATAAGGAGTCCAAAAAATAGGTACGAAGATACCTAGTAAGGGTTTTGGCTTAATTCAAAAAGGTTTTGAGTGGGGATGCCAAAACAAAGAAAAATCCATTATTCCCTCACAAATATGGAAAACATTGTTTACTCAACATTTTACCTACTATCAATCTGGACAACTTTGTCTTGAGGAAGTTTTTCCTAGTTTTGCTTCATTTGGGAGATAGCCAATTTTGGCTAAAAATTCTAGAGAAAATGTAAAAGCACAAAGTCACCCATTCCATATTTGTCCAAGTTTGAATGGAGCATCAAATTTCAAATATAAAATTGTTTTCTATTCAAAATCATAAACCATATATGCGCCCAATACAAAAAAAATTATGACTCTTGAACGATTTAGTTCTACGGGTGGTAGAAAATAGTCTCTTGGATAAATTGCATCAATAAAAATAGATCATAATTGAGTAAAAATGGAAAAACTCATAAGATTGTAACTTTTCACTCAGAACTTAGAATGAGGCATGAGTATAATCATTGGAAAGATGATTCATAGGAGAATGTGTCTAAAGAATCAAAACAAGGACTAGTGCAATTGTGTTCTTCATAAATTGAGATGAAGAATGGCATGTAGCCTAATTAATTAATATGTTACAATATGCATAATTCTAACAACAATTGTTGCATGCACATTTTTGTAGAATTAGAGGTACGGACATAATAGATCAGGTTCAAATATGAGGACTAAAGATATGGATGATGCACAAGGTTCCTACAACCGTAGAGATGAAATTAGAGGATTAAATATTAGCCTAGGAAATGCAAAAACAAAGTCCAATGGGCACATAAGCAGAGTGGATCATGTAGAGTTGATGAAGAGCTTGCAGAGGGAAGTGAAAAGATATAGAGAAGATAATGAAATATTTATAAGATCTCAAGAGGAGTAGAACCAAATTAATTCCCAGCTACTACAGAGTTTAAATAACCAGCAGAGACAAATCAACAAGGAGACTAGCATAAGGCATGCGACCAATGCAAGGCATGAAAAACTGAACGTATATCATGATAGGAGGGATGACTATAGAGGGTCAAGGCACTCAAGAAATTTTAGTAGGAATCACCATTCACCTAGACATTCAGCTTGAAGAGAACTTGTATTTTCATATTCGTAGAGCTACTCAAGTAGGTCTCTTGTTAGACATCAAAGAGAAGGTATGAGTAAAATATTTTTCAAGGAGATCTCATGAGGCTCAAGCCACCAACATTTGATGGAGAGCATAGGAAGGGAGAAGAATTTGAAGCTTGGTTGTTGGGCATGACAAAATATTTTCAGTTGCACAATTATTCATCAAATATGGAAGAAATTTTTTCCATATATCATCTTCAGGGGAAAGTTTTCATGTGGTGGGATCAATTGAAGCAATTCAAGGATATTGAAGACAAGAGAATTTCTTGGAAGAATTTCAAGAAATGCTTCCAGCAAAAATACTTTTCGAAACATTATCTTGACAAGAAGATGCAATATTTCCTTGAACTTAAGCTTGGGAACATGACCATGGAGTAGTATGAGAAGAAATTCTTCGAACTCCTAAGGTATGTGGATTTCATCAAGGATGAGAAGTTTAAAATTCATAGTTTCTTGGGTGGGTTGCCATCACTATATAAGGATTCAATTTGATGAGCCCAAGAATTTGGAAGAATACATGAGAAACGCTATGTATTTGTATGAGCAGAGTAAGGCAAGGCCAGATTTTCAAAGAGCTTGGGATGATAAAAAGAAAGGCAATATGGATCAAAGGAAGAAAGGATTCAACCATAGGCAATATGGATCAAAGGAAGAAAGGATTCAACCATCTTTATAGAGTAATAATTCACAATCATATAGGAAAGGGAAGCAAGCACAAAATGAGCCCAATATGACAAATCCCTTAGGGAAAAGGTTGAGGCAACAACCCATAAAATTTTGGGGATAAGAGGGGGACCACATGTACAAATATTGTCCTCACAAAGGGTATAGGATGAGGATTGTGCATAACATCCAAGAATTTGATATAGTGGGAGACATGGATAGGATTGTGTCAAGGAATTATGCATCCTTGGAAAATAGACAAGTAGACTATTAATCCCACATGATTGAGGTGGAAAGTAAGATTGATAGTCATCTCGTAACTAGTTTGATTGATTTTGGAGCTATTCATAGCTATGTAGATCCCAATATGGTTGACATATTTAAATTGAAGGGATGTAAGCATGAAAAGTATTGGTTGGTTCAACTAGCCACTTGAACCAAGAGAAGAATCAATGAGATTGTTAAATATTATGCAGTGACCATGAATGGAGTCAACACTAAGGGAGATTTGAACATCATACCACTTGGGTCATATGACTACTTGATTGGTATGGATTGGTTGTAAAAGCATCATGTTGTCCTAAATTGATACAACAAGGCTTTCACATGTCTAGATGAGGAAGGGAATTCAAGTACAATTAAAGGTATTCTAAGTCCTATATATGTCAAAGAGATTTTATATTTCATCGTTGCAGTTGAAAACAAGTTTTAGAAAAGGGTTTCAAATATATGAAACCCATATGGAAGAGTCGGCCAAGGATAAAGTGTCAAATCTTGAAGATTGTCTAGTATTGAAGGAATATAAAGATGTGCTTTGGGAATTTGTAGGATTACCACCAAAGAGAGACATTTATTTCTATATTGGATTGATGCATGGAGCTACCCCAGTGTCTAAAACTCCTTATAGAATGAGCACACCAAAATTGAAAGAGTTGCAAATGTAGCTAGAAGAGTTGTTGAAGGGATACATACGCCCAAGTGTTTCACCTTGGGGTGCCCCTGTTTGGATATTTAGACACTTTGGAGTTAGTTAATATCAATTTGGTCTAATGTGTCATTAGGTTAAAGTGTTCTTCTTAGTTTGTTTCTTTAGTATGTGTTTGTAGTTAGGAAATATGGCGGTCGCCATATGTTCTCGACATAGAGTGATCTGACAGCTCGTATTCTCCTCGATCTTAATGGCTACATTGATCAATGGATTAACACCAGATTGGTCCATGATATTTATTTGAATATCATGGAGGCTCATTTGTCGATGATCAATTGTGAGAAACTCTCTTGTAAATCTCCTTGTAATATTTTTCTTTTACATTAATAAATTGCTCAAAGTGGCCTCGTTCATTGGGGTCGTGGATGTTTCCCCACAGGGGTTTACCATGTAAAAACATCAATGTGTTGATATTTGATCTAATTGTGTGAGTGGTTACTGAAGGTGTTCATCCTCTGTTGGAATACATGTGTTATTGAACATGGTATTAGAGCGCATTTGAAGACCCACTCTCATTGTATATCGAGATCTTGAAGTCATGTTGTTGAATCTCTATTTTTTTCCATTTCCATACATTTTTGGGCTAAGAGGATTGTTCCATTTCCTTTGGAGTGCTTATTGCATCTAGAAACAGTTTTCTTTTCACTAGAAAAGGTTTTTTTTTCCCAAGATACGATTATTTTACTCAAATCCAGGGGTATAAAGCCTAAACATACCCCTTTAAATTTTCACAGAGATAATATTTCAGTTTTATTTCAGCTTTATATTTTTTTATTTTTCGAATTGCTACTCCTTTTTATTTATGTATGTTCTTCTCCCTACTCTATGCAATCTTGGAAAATCAGAAATGGAATGAAAAGGGTTTTATTGTCTGTGTATGCTCTTTGTTGTTCACTCTGTGAAATCTCAATAAATCATAAACGTAAGGAAGATTTGCATTTCTTGGGTAAGCTAACAGAGATCTAACCCGTGTTGTTGTCGAGAAGCAAAATTTTGTGTGTGAATGCATGAAAATATTTTTTATTGAGCACGCACTCCAAGTCCATCAACAACAATCATATTTCTTAAGGCTATAATGTGTTTTGCATTGGCTCACTTGGTTGAAAGTTTCTTTACTTAGTAAGAGGTCTTGAGTTCAAGTCTATTTTTGTTACTTTTTTTGAAAAAGTTCATGGATTCATTGTAAAGTGCATTTCACTTAATTATAAAAGTGAATCACTATTAAATAAATTTAATATTTTATTTTAAGTTTTTTTTTTTATGCAACTTTCATTTACGAAGTAACTTCACTGTACAAGTGATTCTTGCTTATTCTATAAAAGTGGGTCACTTCATAAGTAAATTATTTAAAAGAGAGTTTATAGCACAGCTAGGAGGAGCATCACCATGTGGACCAAATTATACTTTCCACTTGGCTCTTTGGTTACCATTTATGCCTTTTTTCAAAAGGGCATAACTTTCACATCCAAAATCCCTTTTCAATGCCATTTTTTTAAACAAGCTATTTTTTCAAGAGATTTCCATCCAGACCATTAGTTTCATATTTTAAATCCATATTCAATGCATATTTAATATGGCTTATCCCAGTGATATTTTGCTTACCAGTACCAACTACTTATCATGGAAATCCCATATGGAGGATGTATTAAGAAGTAAAGGATTGTACTGGATTACCTTGGGAAAAGAACAAGAACCCACTAATGATGACAAGTATGTCAAATGGGATAATAGGAATGACAAAGCACGTAGACTAATCATAATTTCCATCTCTCTTGATTTAAGGTTTAACCTTCAAGAAATTGAGGCCCAGATAAAGATTGGGAAAATATTGAAGTTGTGTTCGGTAAACACAATATTATTCGAGCCCAACAATTGTAAAATCAGTTAATTAACTTAACTCCAAATGATTTTCCTTGCATTGAACATTACTTATATAAGTTCAAAACACTTAGACTTTTTTGTATAGAATGCCAACTAGATATGAAGGAAGAGCGATGCATATATGTTATTATTTCTAATCTAGATAGTGCATATTCTATTTTGTATATACATTTTATTCCACTAGAGAAGCTCTAGGGAGTGCTTATAAACAACCCTCTCTTGAGTCCTTTTGTGATGCTTTGATTTGAGAGAAAGATAAGCTTGTGCAAATTGGATTGATTATCACTATAGGTACATCCAAAAAAACCTTAGTGGCCCAGAAGAAAGATAAATCCAAGAATCCCAAGAAGTAACATCATCGCCACAACAACAAGAAAAACAATGGTCCTAAACCCTCTCCGCCAGCTTTTTCTCCTAATGGTGACAAAGGCGCAAAATTAAAAAGTAAGAAGATTGGTGACAAGCATTGCAACTTTTGTGGGAAAGATGGTCATGTGGAGTCTAAATATTTTAAAAATATGGAATCCTTGGAAGCAGTGATGAAGAAGCACAACATCAATATCGATTCTTCTTATTATTATTATTCATATTCTTCTCATGGACATGCACTTTCTACTTCTAGTTTCTCCTTCAATACAATTTCTACTTCTTCCTCTAATGAGTGGCTTATTGATTCTAGATCATCTCATCATATGGCTAAGGATAAAACCATATATTACGCTCTAAATGAATGTAACACCAAGAAAATATATGTTGGTGATGATAGATATCTCAGTGTTGTAAGTTCTAGAACAATATATGTAGAAAATGGTCATTTCAATGATGTATTATGTGTTCCAAGTCTTTTCTGCAACCTTATATCAGTAGATCAGATCACTCATTCAGGTAAAGGAAAAATTGTAGAGTTTTCACCTCATCACGTTGTAATTAAGGATTTAAAAGATCTTGAGCATGTCCTTGCAACTAGAATTATGGATGATATAACCAGGTTGTACAAGTTTGGCAACTTTGGGTCATCATCTTTTCCATCAGCTTCTGTTGCTCATAGCAATAACTTGAGCAAACTTCTACATGAGCGATTTGGTCATCTAAACTATCACTCATTGCAGAAATTATGTAATCAACATATGGTGACCATTATTCCTCTTATTTCTTGTAAAGATGGTGTTTGTTTCAGCTGTGTTCTTGGAAAACATCATCGGGATAGTTTTGACAAATGTGCATCTTGGCATACCTCGGCCCCTTTTCAACTTGTTCACAGTGAATCGTGTGGTTCTATTTCTTCTCCTTCTTTTTATGGGTGAAATTATTTCTTAACTTGCATTGATGACTTCTCCAAATGCACTTGGGATTACTTCTTAAAACTTAAGAGAGAAATGTTTGACAAGATTTTGGTCTGCAAGGCCCTTGTAGAAAAACAATTTGAACGTCAACTTCAAAGGTTAAGAACAAATAATGGAGGCGAATAAGTGAACAACAATTTTGCAAGTCACTACATTGGATAGGGCATCCAAATGCAACACACTGTTCCATATACACCACAAAAAAATGGTGTTGTTGAGAGAAATAATCATACATTAAAATAAATGGCTAATTGTATGATCCAATTTAAAGGATTAAGTCTTAATTATTGGGCAGAAGACATTAACTATGAGAATTATATAGTAAATCATACTCCCACAAAGGATCTAAAAAATATAACACCATAAGAAGCATGGAATAAAATTAAACAAGATGTAAGCCACTCCCATGTATTTGGTAGTGTAGCATGGGCTCACATTTCTGGTGAGAAAAGGAAATCTTTACATCCTAAAAGTGAGAAGTGTATTTTTGTTGGATATTCTAAACATGTCAAAGGTTACAAACTTCTTCAATCTAATTCTAATGAAAATATTGTTATAAAATATGTTGAATTTGATGAAAATATCTTGGCCTACGATCCTAATTCGGTGTTTGTGCCTTCTTCATCCTGCAAGCCATCTTCGACGTTTGTGCCATCTTATGTTCCTATTATGGTTTATTCTTTTTTAGATGATAAAAATGAGGATGAAAATACACCTCCACCTTCTCACCTTCTAGATGAGTCGATTGAACATGAACATGCACCAGCACCATAGCTTCCCAGATGGGTCCATTCAACTCGAGAAGTAGTTGGCGATCTTGTTGGTGATGTTGCTAGTGATCCTTCAAATCAGCATCATACAATTTCAAAGTTCCAGTTGGCCTCTTCTCTTGTGGCTCAATTTTTAGAGACTCGTGATCCAAAAACATTA
Source organism: Picea abies (assembly GCA_900067695.1). NCBI lineage: Eukaryota > Viridiplantae > Streptophyta > Pinopsida > Pinales > Pinaceae > Picea > Picea abies. The sequence continues at coordinate 4,354 of CBVK0100036686.1, read as the reverse complement.
GCAGAAGCCTCAGGTCATCCAGATTGGGATATAGCAATGAATGAAGAGTGTCACTCTTTAATGGCGAATGATACTTGGGATCTTTGACCTCTTTTGAAAGGAAGAAAAATCGTCAGATGTAAAAGGGTGTATATAAATAAGTATGCATGAGATGGAAGTGTTGAAAGACATAAGTTTTTGTTAGTTTCCAAAGGGTTCTCTCAAGTTGAAGGCATAGACTATAATGATACACTTTCCCTTGTAGTCAAAATGAATTCCATCTACCTTGTTCTAGGCTGTGTTTCCTCACATAAATGGGAGGTCCATTAGATGGATGTTAAATTTTCCTTCTTACATGGGGATTTGAAAGAAGAAATTTACATGGAACAACCTCATGACTATGTCCAGAATTACTCTGACCTTGTTTTTCGCCTTAAGAAATCTCTTTATGGTCTTAAGCAAGCTCCCCGAGCTTGGTATGACAAAATGGACATCTTTTTTCTTGACATCGGATTTTCTAGATGCCATTATAATCCTAATTTATATGCCAAGAAAGTAGGAATCCATCTCATAGTCTGTGTTCTTTATGTTGATGATCTTATCCTCACTGATATGACCCTAAAGTTTTAAACCATGTGAAAACCAACCTTAAGAAGAAATTTGAAATGAACTGACTTAGGATATTTGCATTATTTCCCTAGACTCCATGTATTTCAAACCAAGGAATGAATCTTTCTTCCCCAGCCTAAGTATGTGTGGGATCTTCTTCGTCGTTTTCACATGGATGATTCTAAACTAGCCCCTTCTCCCTTCCAATATGGAGTCAAAAAAGTTTCCACATGTACTTTTAGTTAGAGATACATTACAACTCATGGGGGCTCCTTTATTGGTTGGTTTCACTAATTCAAATTGGGTCGGAAACCCTTATGATCAAAAGTCTACTGTAGGTTATTTTTTCATCCTTGGTTCAGGACCTATCACTTGGACATGTAAGAAACAATAGGATATTGATATTTCTTTAATAGAAGCAGAGTACTGAGAAGTGGTTAATGCAAGTCAAGAATCCCTGTGGCTTTAATAGATCCTTTCAAAGTTTGTCTTCCAGCAGAATCATCAAACTCGCCAAATATCCATTTCAACATTATCATAGAAAATGCATTGAGCTACACAATCACTTCATTAGGAAACTCATTCATTATCGAGTTATTAAAGTGTTATTTTTCCCTACATAATATTAGGTTGCATACATTTTCACAAAGTCTCTTACAGAAGCGAAGTTTTCCAAAATGTGATATATGTTAGGAGTTTAGGAAGTTGTCATTAAGGGGGGATAGGATCTAATTCCTCCTTCCTTCTCCTATTGTGTCTCCTTTGTAAACCCTTTAATCTTATCTTGAGTTGTTCTTAAGGGGGAACAATAGGATATTTAGACACATCAGATTTAGTTAAGATCAACTTGGTCTAATGTGTCATTATCTTAAAGTGTGTTTCTTAGTGTGTTTATTTAGTATGCATTTGTAGTTAGGAAATATGGCGGCCATGATATGTTGCCGACATAGAGTGACCCAACCGCTCATATTCTCTTTGATCTTAACGGCTACATTGATTTGTGGTTTAACACCCAATTGGTCCATGATCTCTATTTGATGAGCATGGAGGGTCATTTGTCGATGATCGATTGTGAAAAACTCTCTTGTAAATATCTCTATAATATTTTTCTTTTGCACTAATAAATTTCTCCAAGTGGTCGTGTTGGTCGGGGCCATGGATGTTTCCCCACAGGGGTTTTACCATGTGAAAAAATCGATGTGTTGATATTTAATCTAGTCATGTGAGTGGTTACTAAAGGTGTTCATCCTCTATTGGAATACATGTGTTGTTGAACATCCCCAATATTTTTTGTGAAGAAAAACGATGGAACTCTAAGGTTATGTATTGACTTCAAACAAATGAATAAGGTTACAGTAAAGAACAAGTTCCCTATGCCAAGGATTGATGATCTTGTTGATAAATTAAAGGGAGAAAAGATATTTTCTAATATTGACCTGAGATCAAGTCAACATCGAGTAAGAATATGAGAAGTGGATACTAGAAAGACAGCCTTTCAGACAAGGTATGGACATTATGAGTTTCTAGTGGTTCCATTTGGTTTGACAAATGCACCTGTTACTTTTATATTTATAATGTATGTAGTGCTCAAATATTACCGAGAGAAATGTATTATTGTCTTCTTGGATGATATTCTTATCCACTCCAAGACATAGGAGGAGAATGAGAATCATTTGAGAATGGTTCTACAAGTGTTGAGAGAACACCAATTGTATTCCAAGTTGAGAAAGTGAACTTTTTATCAGAAGAAAATCCACTATATGGGCCACATTGTCTCATAGGATTGCATAGCAGTGGATACAGAAAATATTTAAGCAATCAAAATTTGGCCAGTGCCAATGAATATTTTAGAGGTTAGATCCTTTACGGGTTTAGCTGGATACTACATGATATTCATTTGCATGTTTCTTAATATTGCACACCCAATAAAATTATTTCAAAAGAAAGGGATAAAATTTGAATGGAATACCAAGTGTGAAGAAAGTTTCCATCACTTGAAGGATTTATTAACTAGTGCACCTATTTTCAAGGTTGTATATTCAGACGAGGATTTTATTGTGTGCACATATACAAGTAAAGAAGGTCTTGGTGGAGACCTTACCCAAAATTGGCATGTAATTTTCTATGAGTCAAGAAATTTAAATGAGCATGAAATACATTGTGCTACACATGACTTGGAGTTTCCAGACATAGTACATTCCTTAAAAATGTGAATGCACAATAGTACATATGAGCACATTTGCGACGGTTTTTCGTTGATATTGCCACACTTATCTGTCACAATTTCCATGAAAGCCGAGATTTTTTTTCTCGAAATAATTTCATCGTTATATCCACGATCCAAGTGTGCATGGAAACATCGATGAAATTAGCTCTCCATGTGTCACCACCTTCAATATTGGTTAACCCTATGCATCATCGCAATAACAACGAAGAAATGTGGCAATTACGACGAAACTTCGTCGCAATTGGGACGAAAAGTTATGCCAAGCCAATAACTTATGACGCAATTGTTGAACATGCAACGAAAGTCTGTCGCAACTTGCGACAAAAATCCATGGTAATATCGATGAGTGAAATATGTCAAAACCAAATTTACGATGCACATGTTGTATACGCGAAGAATATTCGTGGCAACTTGCGACGAAGTTTCATCGCTATAGAAACGGTTGTGGTAAAATAGTAAAATATTTCCGACGAACTTGTGTCGATATTGAGACAATGCATTTAGGTTTTAAAAAAGAAAAATTACATGAAATATGGTATACCATATTATATGCCATATTACAATGTTAATATGGTAATGCCATATTACATTGTAATATGGCATTACTATTACATTATAATATTGTAATATTGTAATATATATATCCCCTACAAATAATCAAGGCACTAATCAACCAAATATTGTAAGCATGTGTTATCATGAAGGTGGATTAGAAGTAAGGATACCAATATGACAATATACACAAAGAATAATTTTGAATATTACTTTCAAAAAAACACATGGATTGCATGAGTGAGTCATTATGCAATTTATATTACACAATACTATGACAACACTTATAAGATTTATGCAGGATGATATCTTAAGACCATTTCTCGAACTTGTTTATTGTAGCCTCCTTGGAGTAACAACAAAAAATTTGAAGGAGAAAGTACAGTTATAGCATAGTGTTGCAGCAGAGTAATAGTGAGTAACAGCAAGTGGAGTAATAGCAAAAAATTCGAAGGAGAAAGTATAGTTATAGCATAGTGTTGCAGCAGAGTTACAACATAGTTATAGTGAGTTGTAGCAGAGTTACAGAAAGTGTTGCAGCAGAGTTATAGTGAGTTGCAACAAAGTAATAGTGAGTAACATCAAGTGGAGTAACAGCACAAAATTTGAAGGAGAAAGTACAGTTACAGCATAGTGTTGCAGCAGAGTTACAACATAGTTATAGTGAGTTGCAGCAGAGTTACAGAAAGTGTTGTAGCAGAGTTATAGCGAGTTGCAGCAGAGTAATAGTGAGTAACAGCAAGTGGTAACAACACAAAATTCGAAGTAGAAAATACAGTTACAGCATAGTGTTGCAGTAGAGTTACAGTGTAGTTATAGTGAGTTGCAGTAGAGTTATAGCGAGTTGCAGCAAAGTAATTTAATTGAACCAAGGTAATTCATGGGGTTAGAAAATTATTTAGGAATGAAGCGTCTCTTCAATGCACATTAGAAAAGGCAAGTCTAACCTTTCAATTCATTGCAATTTAAAACCAAGTAACTGAAGCT
>CBVK0100036682.1:0-15071 GCA_900067695.1 Picea abies | reverse complement strand
TAGCCACATAGCCTGAATGGTTATGTTAACTACCCCTCTGTACTCTGCCTCAGATGAATATATATAAATAGCATCATGCTTCTTGCTCGACCAATAGATAGGCCTAAAACCAAGACTGATTGAGTAACCAGATGTGTACTTGCGATCAATGTTATCACCAACCCAATCAGAATCAGTGAACCTAGTGAGGTACAATGTAGAGTCTACTGCATAGTGAATCCAAAAGGTTATGGTTCCCTATACGTATCGAAGGATACACTTTGCATCCATCCAATGTAGCTCATGCGACTCTTGCATGAACCTAGAGACTGCTCCAACTACATAGGAGAGGTGACACAAACCCCCACCACCTCTTGAGGGTCGCACGACCTCCCGGTCTAGCATCGTTCTTAGTATGGAGTCGAATAATATCTCGAGTCCTATCTGAACCCTCAATATCTATGTACCACATGTCGTTTACCTATTCCCCGTGTGAAAAATCAAGTCCCCGAGGGTCCTCAAACACCGACAGCATCCTCCACATGACTCCGGGTCGAAACTGTGGGTCGATATTCACTTTTCCAGAGCATTCGAGACTTTGGAACTATGGGTTTTAGGAATTTTACCTACTCCAATGCACAATCCTTATGAACTCGCGAACTCTGAACTATGGAAAAGATCTATGGCTCCCAACAGATGTCGAGATCTGGGGTCTTCGTTTTCTCTACACTCTGGGGTTCAATACTTTGGGTATTCTTACAACCCAACCCTTATTAATATCTTAAGGTTGAACTGGCGGAGGCTAGATATGTTCTTTGCGTGTCCCTCTTCGATTGATGGTCGAGATCACCTCCGACCTTCAGGATTTCATGAATTCTCAACCTAAAGTGAAATATGCCTCAGTTCCTCCAGAGTACCAAATCTTTGAACCCCGAGATCTATTGACACATGGCTCTCTGCATCGATGCTTAGGATTCATTCTTAGCTTCAAAACTTCAGGAAGCTTACACACTTCCACAATCACACTTCAACTCTTCTGGATAGCCAAACTTTTTAACTATTCTAGATCTTTGGACACATGTCCCCACAATCGGATGGTCTAGATCTTCTTTGGTTCCCGGGACTTCGCAAAACTTGCCTCCTTTGCACACAACATGTAGAAACCTTTGAATACACGAAGTTTAAAGGACTTTAGGGGTTAACACCTATGCTACTTTCACATTTTGATGGCCAGGAAATATTTTCTCCTCCTCGGGCAGATCTCATCCACTCGACCTCGAAAATGAAAGGGTTCTTCCCTTCAAATACTTATGGTCGTTCCTTCTCCTAATATTTAACACTTAATTGAGTTGGGTCTTCTGTGCATGCCGTGCGCTTCTCTGAAAACTTGACACTTGAATATTTCTAGAAAATCTTCCCACGCAGTCCCTTCGTTTGTCTACCTTCAAGACTCTTCAACACTTGAATAAGTGTTGGCCCTATGCACACCTTACAAGGGTCTTCTCGAGCTCTTATACTCAGATGAGTATATGTGCACTCCTTTCACTTACCATGCACAATTCACATTATCTCTTTTGAGATTTTGAGTCTGAAAATGACTCTGCCTTCACACTCCTTGTGTGGCTACTGTGCACTCCTTTCACCAATGCTTCAGAACAGAAACAATTGAAACTTATAGAACACTACATGTTCATTCAATTAACCATAAAATTCACACACAAGCATATAAAACACAGAAAGTAAATAACATGACATTACCCAATTAATCAAAGGAAAACATGTATAGAGATCTAGAAGTAATATTCTTGTATTACATTCATTCAACAAAGTATTCTTACAAAGAGTTCTTGCAACTGTCAACTTCTCCTTGAAAACAATTTTCAATAAACTTCGGTAGCAAAATACAATTATCTTCAATATCAACAATAATCCTCAGTAGCCTCATTTGGGCATAGATTACATATATTTATACACGGAGGGGATTCTCGAGCCTTCCTATCCATTATTCTAGTGCTATCATATCACAATTATATCATTCTCCCACTAAGCCTTATTACAATAAATGGTATTTACAACCCACATACGAGTCGACGCACAATATATGTACAATCTCCTTAGGAATTTAAGATATTACAATCTCTCGCGATCTCATGTAATGGCTCAAGCCTCAAAACATTAAAATCTTTTCAAAATATCAAATTCATGCGCTCTCCTTGGGTCTCAAAACATTTTTTCAACACATGTGCTTGATGTTGAGCTGTCCTCCACTCAGTTTGATGAACATTGCTGACGTTGCTCCTACATCATACTCCTCTAGTCAAAATGATTCATGGACTCTTGTCCATGAGCTCCTGCATTGACTTTCCATGCTTCTGGATATCAACTTCAGTCATCCAGCTGGCATCTTCTGCTAGATGGTCCTTCCACTTAACAACATACTCATAATAAATCTTCCTTTTTGTCTTCTTAGCAATCCTATGATCTAAGATCTTCTCTATCTATAAATTCTCTTCTATGGGCATATGTTGTTTCCATTGAATCTCTTCTTGTCCATATTCCTTATGTATCATCCACCCTGTAAGGATACAGGTATGCTACATTGAATATTGGCGATATTCCAATGTCCTCTGGCAACTCTATCTCATAAGCATTTGTAGAAAAAATTTTGAGGATCTTAAACAGTCCTATCTTCTTCATATTCAACTTGTTATATTTTCCTTTTAGAAATATCTCCTTCCTCAGATGTGCTAAAACCTGATCTCGAATTTCAAAATTTACTTCTCTTCTTCTTTGGTCTACTCTTCTTCTTTGGTCTAATCTTCTTTTGTACTTCTAGTTTCTATTATGTAGGTGTCCCTTGATTTGACCATGCAATTTTTTCATCTATGTCGCAAAATATTCTACTCCTGTGCTTCAGAACTCATCTCTCCCAAATCTCTCAACTTTGAAATTCCTCTTGGATGCATTCCATACATTATCTGAAATGGGATTTTACTAGTGCTCCTATTTCGTGAGTCATTATATGAAAACTCTGCTTGGAGAAGAATTTGATCCCACTCACTATTATGATAAGTGACCAAACTCCTCAACAGGTTCCCTAAACTTCGATTCACTACCTCAGTCTATCCATTTTTTTTAGGATGATACGTTGAAATGAAAGACAAATGTGTCCCCATCTTCTTCCAAAACGTTCTCCAAAAGTGTCCCACAAATTTAGTGTCTTTGTCTGGAACTATACTCCTTGGCAATCCATGTAATCTCACAATCTCCTTGAAAAAGAAATGTTCTATATGGGTAGCATTGTTGGTTTTGTGACATGGAATGAAATGTGTCATCTTCGAAAACCTGTCAACAACCAAAAATATTGAATCATTTCCTCTATGGGTTCTTGGGAATCCCATAACAAAATCCATATGTATTGCATCCCATGGCTTGTCTAGAATAGGCAATGGTTGATACAATCTAGCATTTTTTTGCTTTCCTTAGGCATACTGGAAGATTCTACATATGTCCATGAATTTCTTTACATCAGACCTCATACCTGGCCAAAAATATGAAGAATTTAGCTTCGCATACGTTTCATCATGGCCAAAGTGTCCAACCAAACCTCCACTATATTTTTCTTTCAACAAGTTATCCCTCATTGAGCACTTCAGGATACATAATTGGTTTCCTTTAAATAATAGTCCACCTTGGATCAAATATTCCATCCACTAGTTTATGTCCCTCAGTAAAGGATTCCCACATGTTTCATAAGCTTCTTTGAAATATGGATCTTCCTGATACATCTCCTTGAGGTGTTCGAATCCTAAGATCTCCACTTGAAATTCCTGCAAGATCAAACATCTCCTTCTCAAATCATCTACAACTTTGTTAGCGCTTTTACTTATGTGCTTAATAACAAAAGTAAAATTTTGCATGAATTCTACCCATTTGGCATGTCTCTGGTTCAACTTATCTTGTCTGGTTATAAAATGCAATGCCTTATTATCATAATATAAAACAAACTCTTTTGGAATAAGATAGCGCCTCCATTTTTTCAAGGCTTTAATCACAACATAAAATTCCTTATCATACGTGGAATACTTCTTCTTAACATCATTCAACTTCTCATTGAAATAAGAAACAGGCTTATTGTCTTAACTTAAAACTACACCAATGACTACTCCACTAGAATCACACTTAACTTGAAATGTCTTCTTAAAATATGGTAAAACTAAAATAGGTTTTTTTGTTATCTTTTCTTTCAACACTCTAAATCCTTTTTCATCCTCTTCTATCCAATTAAAATATTTATGTTCCTTCTATATGGTGTCGAGTATAGGTGCACAAATACTACTGAAATTCCTGATGAATTTCCTATAAAAACTTGCCAATCCATGAAAACTTCTTACCTCAAATACACTTCTTGGAGAGGGTCAATCTCTTATTTACCTCACCTTCTCTGGGTCCATCTTCAACTCATTTGAATAGATTATGAATCCCAAAAGTATTAATTCTTTTTTCATGAAAGAACATTTCTTCAAATTTACTAACAACTTCTCTCGTTGCAATCTTCTCAACACCATCTCCATATGTCTCAAGTGCTCCTCTCCAGTCTTACTGAATATTAAAATATCATCCAAATAAACAATAACAAACTTACCAATAAAATCTTTGAGTACTTAATTCATCAACCTCATAAATGTACTCGGTGCATTTGTTAATCCAAATGACATAACCAACCACTCATACAATCCTTCATTCATCTTGAATGTTGTCTTGCATTCATCTCTCTTTCTCATTCTTATCTGATGATAACCACTCTTCAAGTCTATATTGGAAAAATAACTAGCTCCACTCAAACAATCCATCAAATCATCCATTCTAGGTAAAGGAAATATATACCCGATGGTTATCTTGTTGATGGCTCTAGAACCTATGCACATTCTCCATCATCCATGTTTATTTAGACTGAACACAATTGGTATGACACACAGACTCAAACTTTCTCTAACTAAACCCTTATCCAACAACTCTTGGACTTTATTCTTTACCTCTTTATTCTCTCAAGGTGTTAATCTGTATGCCACTTTATTTTGCAAACTTGCTCCTGGAATAAGTTCAATATGATGTTTGATACTCCTGATGGGAGGTAAAGAATGAGGTAACTCATCCACCACAATATCAACAAAATCATCCAATAACTCATGGACTTCTACCAGAAAATCATCCATAAAAGTACTTGTGAGAATAACTCTCGGCTTACCTACAACAAAAAACTGTATCTCCCGTTCCTTATTGACTTCTTTCAAGGGTTCCTTCCCACTCATGAGAAGTATACTTGGAATAGATTCTTCTTTGACTCCTTTATCTTCTATTGGAAGCAACATATTTTTACACCCATTCTTCTCCAGGGTATAAGTGTTATTTCTTCCATCATGTATGAAATTCCTATCATATTTCCATGATCTTCCCAAGAGAACATGACAAACGTCCATAGGTATGACATCACATAGAAATTCATCATTATAACCACCTATTTTAAATTCAACTTTACATTGTCAACTTACCATGACTTGAACTCCTTTCTGCAACCATGATACCTTGTACGGATTCAGATGTGCAGTTGTCTCCAACTTCAATTTTTCCACCATCTCTGTGGATACCAAATTATCAGTACTTCCACTGTCTATAATCACCTTGCATACCCGATCTCTGGTTTTGCAAGCAGTTCTAAATAAATTGTTCCTATGGAGTGGTTCTCTTACCTCTTTCTCTGGCTTCACTAGAAATTTCCTCATCATGAGTGATATTCCTTCTTCCACTGCTTTTGCCTTCATCTATGTCTCTACATTCCTCCTTTGTGCTTCAGAAATGTGAGCTTCTCCACCTCCTAGATTCTTTCTTTCGGGACATTCCCAAGACATGTGTCTTGTCTTTCCACAGGAATAACACTTCACTTATCCTCCTCTGCCTCTTCCTCTTCCTCTAGGAAAAGAGGTTCTTCCACCAAAATGTCCTCCTCTAGAACTTTCTCCTCTTTCTATCTGACTATGATATCTTCTAGCTTCTATTCTGGACTTCTGGAACTTTTCTCTAACTATTCCTCTACCTCTTCGTGGAATTTTTCCTTTGTTTCATTGAGTGGACAAGTTGTTCCTCTTCCTCTTCCTCTTCCTCTAGGAAAAGAGGTTCTTCCACCAAAATGTCCTCCTCTAGAACTTTCTCCTCTTTCTATCTGACTATGATATCTTCTAGCTTCTATTCTGGACTTCTGGAACTTTTCTCTAACTATTCCTCTACCTCTTCGTGGAATTTTTCCTTTGTTTCATTGACTCTAATTCCTCGCCAACTTCTCTTCTGCTTTCAGGGCCACCTAATAAACATCTTCCATAGTTCTCATTGTCATCATGTTGATTTCATCCAGGATTTTGTATCTTAGGCCATTAATGTACCTGGCAACCTTTTCCTCATCATTCTCTCTATGTCTTGCTTTGATGTTCAGCTTGTAAAACTCTTCAGTGTATGCCTTCACTGACAAACCTTTATGTCTCAGGTTCTGCATCTTTCTGAACAAATTTACTTGATAATATTTGGATATGAACTTAGCCTTTTATTTAGCTACAATTCTATCCCAAATCTTAATTGTATACTTTCCTTTGCATCTTTTGTTATCTTTCAATTCATCCCACCATAACGCTGCATGACCTTTCAATCTGGTCACCACATGCTTCACATTCTTTTCATCATCAATCTCCTCATAATTGAAGTATTTATCTAAATAACTTATCCGTTCAAGCAATTCCTCCACATTTAAATTACCTTCATACATTGGGACCTTTATTTTCACTCTAGTTCCCATCTTGACAACAGCTCTCAACATTCGCTCCTCTGCTGATTTTTCTCCTGCAACTTCTTCTTCTTCAACTTCTTCATTTTCACTTTCACTAACGTCACCAACATCATGTGCTCTTCTTTGTGTTGTCTCCATCGCATCCAACCTTGCACAAAGTTGTCTCATCTCCTCTTCCATGGTTGCATTTACCACTGTTCTATCTCTGCATCTTCTTGGCATCATGGTTCCAAGTCTTCTCTTTTATATATTCTCCTGCTATCTACAGACAAAATTAGTGCCCTCATACCACTTGATGCAAACCCCCACCACCTCCTGTGATCAAAATCTGGACTAGGGGGCAAAATTTTGCTCAATTTTCAAAGTGCTCGGAATGCGACGAAAAGGGATAAGATAATGCCTCCATTTTTTCAAGGCTTGAATTACAACATAAAATTCCTTATCATGTGTGGAATAATTCCTCTTAACATCATTCAGCTTCTCACTGAAATAAGCAACGGGCTTATTGTCTTGACTTAAAATTGTGCTAATGGCTACTCCCCTAGCATCACACTTCACCTGAAAGGTCTTCGTAAAATTTGGCATAACTAAAATAGGTTGTTCTGTTATCTTTTATTTTAACACTCTAAATCCCTTTTCAACCTCTTTTGTCCAATTAAAAGACTTATGCTCTTTATTTATGGTGTCCAGTATAAGTGTGAAATTGAAACTGAAATTCCTGATGAATTTCCTGTAAAAACTCGCCAATCCATGAAAACTTCTTACCTCAAATACACTTCTTGGAGAAGGACAATCTCTGATTTCCATCACCTTTTCTAGATCCATCTTCAACTCATTTGAAGATATTACAAACCCCAAATATATGTGTTATGTTTTCATGAAAGAACACTTCCTTAAATTCACTAACAATTTTTCCTACTGCAGTCTTATCAACACCATCTTCAAATGTCTTAAGTGCTCCTCTTCAGTTTTACTGAAGATTAAAATGTCATATAGATAGACAATTACAAACTTGCCAATAAAGTCTTTAAGTACTTCATTCATCAACCTCACAAATTTACTCGATGCATTTGTTAATCCAAACGACATAACCAACCACTCATACAATCCTTCATTCCATAAATGTACTCGATGCATTTGTTAATCCAAACGACATAACCAACCACTCATACAATCCTTCATTCGTCTTGAATGTTGTCTTACATTCATCTCCCTTTCTCATTCTTATATGATGATAACCACTCTTCAAGTCTATATTGGAAAAATAACTAGCTCCACTCAAACAATCATCAAATCATCCATTCTGGGTAAAGGAAATCTATACATGATGGTTATCTTGTTGATGGCTCTAGAACCTATGCGCATTCTCCATCCTCCATGTTTATTTATATTCAACACAGTTGGTATGGCACACAGACTCAAACTTTCTCTGACTAAACCCTTATCCAACAACTCTTGGACTTTATTCTTTACCTCTTTATTCTCTTGAGGTATTAATCTGTATGCCACTTTATTTTGCAAACTTGCTCCTAGAATAAGGTCAATATGATGTTTCATACTCCTGATGGGAGGTAAAGAGTGAGGTAACTCATCCACCACAATATCAACAAAATCATCCAATAAAAAGAGTGAGGTAACTCATCCACCACAATATCAACAAAATCATCCAATAACTCTTGGACTTCTACCGGAAAATCATCCATAAAAGTACTTGTGAGAATAACTCTTGGCTTACCTACAACAACAAACTGTATCTCCCGTTCCTTATTGAATTCTTTCAAGAGTTCCTTCCCACTCATGAGAAGTATACTTGGAACAGATTCTTGTTTGACTCCTTTATCTTCTATTGGAAGCAACATATGTTTACACCCATTCTTCTCCAGGGTATAAGTTTTCTTTCTTCCATCATGTATGAAATTCCCATCATATTTCCACGATCTTCCCAAGAGAACATGACAAACGTCCATAGATATGACATCACACAAAACTTCATCATTATAACCACCTATTTTAAATTCAAATTTACATTGTCGACTTACCATGACTTGATCTCCTTTCTGCAACCATGATACTTTATACGGACTCAGATGTCCAGTTGTCTCCAACGTCAATTTTTCCACCATCTCTGTTGATACCAAATTCTTAGTACTTCCACTATCTATAATCACCTTGCATACTCGATCTCTGGTTTTGCAAGCAGTTATAAACAAATTGTTCTTATGGAGTGGTTCTCTTACCTTTTTCTTTGGCTTCACTAGAAATTTCCTCATCATGAGTGATATTTCTTCTTCCACTGCTTCTGCCTTCATCTATGTCTCTACATTCCTCTTTTGTGCTTAAGAAATGTGAGCTTCTCCACCTCCTAGATTCTTTCTTTTGGGACATTCCCAAGACATGTGTCTTGTCTTTCCACAGGAATAACACTTCACTTATCCTCCTCTTCCTCTTCCTCTTCCTCTAGGAAAAGAGGTTCTTCCACCAAAATGTCCTCCTCTAGAACTTCCTCCTCTTTATGTCTGACTATGATATCTTCCAGCTTCTATTCTGGACTTCTGGAACTTTTCTTTGACTATTCCTCTACCTCTTCTTGAAATTTTTCCTTTGTTTCATTGTCTTTGATTCCTCGCCAACTTCTCTTCTTCTTTCAGGGCCACCTAATAAGCATCTTCCACAGTTCTCATTGTCATCATGTTGATTTCATCCAGGATTTCGTATCTCAGGCCATTAATGTACTTGGCAACCTTTCCTGCGTCATTCTCTCTATGTCTTGCTCTGATGTTCAGCTTGTAAAACTCTTCGGTGTATTCCTTCACCGACAAACCTTTATGCCTCAAGTTATGCATCTTTTTGAACAAATTTACTTGATAATATTTGGATATGAACTTAGCCTTTAACTTATCTACAATTATATCCCAAATCTTAATTGTATACATTCCTTTGCATCTTTTGTCAACTTGCAATTCATCCCACCATAAAGTTGCATGTCCTTTCAATCTGGTCACCACATGATTTACTTTCTTTTCATCATCAATCTCCTCATAATTGAAGTATTTATCTAAATAAATTATCCATTCAAGCAATTCCTCCACATTTAAATTACCTTCATACATTGGGACCTCTATTTTTTCTTTGGTTCCCATCTTGACAACAGCTCTCAACATTCGCTCCTCTGTTGATTTTTCTCCTGCAACTGCTTCTGCTTCAACTTCTTCATTTTCACTTTCACCGATGTCATCAACATCATGTGCTCTTCTTCATGTTGTCTCCATCGCATCCAACCTTGCACAAAGTTGTCTCATCTCCTCTTCCATGGTTGCATTTACCATTGTTCTATCTTTGCATCTTCTTGGCGTCATGGTTCCAAGTCTTCTCCTTTATATATTTTCTTGCTATCTACAGACAAAATTAGTGCCCTCATACCACTTGACGCAAACCCCCACCACCTTCTGCGGATCGCACGACCTCCTGGTCTAGGATCATTCTTAGTATGGAGTTGAATCAACTCTCGGGTCCTCTCTGAACCCTCAATATCTATGTACCATAGGCATTTTACATGTTCCCCACGTGAAAAATCACGTCCGCGAGGGTCCTGAAACACTGACAACATCCTCCACATGATTCTGGGTCGAAACCATGGGTCGATCTTCACTTTTATGAAGAATTAGGGACTTCAGAACTCCAAGCTTCGGGAAGTTTACCCACTCCAACGCACAATCCTTCTGAACTCGTGAACTCCCAACTACCAAAAAGATCTATGGCTCAAAATGAATGTTGAGATCTAGGGTATATGTTTTCTCTACACTCCAGGCTTTGGGACTTCAGGTATCCTTACAACCCAACCCTTCACAATATCTGAACGTCGAGCTAGCGGAGGCTAGATCTTCTCTCTGTGTGTACCTCTTGAATCGACGGTCAAGATCACCTCCACCCTTTGGGCCTTTGGGAGTTCTCAGCCCAAATTCAAATATTCCTTAGTTCCTCCGGAGTACCAAATATTTGAACCCCGAGATCGGTTGACACGTGGCTCTTTGCACCGATGGTTATGATTTGTTACAGGCTTCAAAAATTCAGGAAGCTTGCACACTTCCACAATCATACTCCAACTCTTTTGGATAGCCAGACTTCCAAACTACTTTGGATCCATGGACATGTGTCCCCACAATCAGATGATCCAAATATTCTCTGGTTCCTGGGACTTTAGGAAATTTTCCTCCTTTTCACACAACACATGAAAACCTCTCAATACGTGAAGAACGAAGGACTTCAGAGGTTAACACTCGCGCTACTTTCCCAGATCTAACGGCTAGGAAATATTTGGTCCTCCTCGGGCAGATCTCGTGCACTCAACCTCAAAAATGAAAAGATTATTCTATTCAAATACTTTTGGTCGCTCCTTCTCCTGAGACTTAACACTCAATTGATTTGGGTCTAATGCACGCACCTTGTGCTTCTATGGAAACTTGACACTTGAATATTTCTAGAAAATCTTCCCACACAGTCCCTTCGTTTGTCTACCTTAGAGACTCTTCAACACTTGACTAAGTGTTGGCCCTATGCACACCTTACAAGGGTCTTCTCGATCTCTTATAATAATATGAGTATATGTGCACTCCTTGCACTTACCCTGCACAATTTCACGTTATATATTCTAAGCTTCTGAGTATGAAAAATACCCTGCCTTCTCACTCCTTCTGTGGCTATTGTGAACTCCTTGCACCAGTGCTTCAGAAGAGAAAAAATTGAAACTTACAGAACACTACAGGTTCATTCAATTAACCATAAAATGCACACATAGGCATATAAAGCAAAGAAAGTAAATAACATGACATTACCCAATTACTCAAAGGAAAACATGTACAAATATCTTGAAGTAATCTTATTATATTATATTCATTCAACAAAGTATTCTTACAAAGAGTTCTTGCAGCTCTCAACTTCTTATTGAAAACAATTATGAATAAACTTTAGCAGCAAAATACAATTGTCTTTAGCAACAATAATAATCCTCATCGTCCTGATTTGGGCATAGATTACATATATTTATACACATAGGGGATTCTCAAGCTTTCCTACCCACTATTCTAGTGCTATCATATCACAATTATATCATTCTCCCACTAATCCTTATTACAATAAATGATATTTACAACCGAGATACGAGTCGACGTGTAATATCTATAAAATCTCCTTAGGAATTTAAGAAATTACATTCTCTCTTGATTTCATGTAATGGCTTCCTTAGGAATTTAAGAAATTACATTCTCTCTTGATTTCATGTAATGGCTCAAGCCTCAAAACATTAAATCTCTTTTAATTACAATATTTTCAAAATATCAAATTGATGCGCTCTCCTTGGGTATCAAAACATTTTTTGAATGTGCATGCTTGATGTTGAGATAACCTCCACTTGGCTTGATGAACATTGCTAATGATGCTCCTGCATCAAGAGGTTTGGTCTTTAGTGTGTGAGATACAACAAGCTCCCCACTAGTTGTCTGTACAGTGTGTTGTCAACCAGTGGAGTGTTCCCACCATCCTCAAGTCTAACTCCTAATAGGAAAGGAGTCAGGGCAGACTTGCAGTCTATCATGTGAAATCTCTCAAGGAGATCTCATGCATACTTGGCCTAAGATAGTNNNNAAATCTCTCAAGGAGATCTCATGCATACTTGGCCTAAGATAGTTTGATGCATGATGCATCCTGAATGATCTCGAGTCCAGGGAAGAAATGTAGTGGACCCATTTCCATCATCAAGAACCTATCATGAAGAATCCTCTTGACTACAACAATTGTTGAATTCGAGCAACCAGTGATCAGTAAATAATCAACATATAGAACTAGGAGTAGAAGTGAATCACCCATCCTGAGCATGTAAACATTTGAATATGAATTACAAGGTAAAAAGTTTTGTGATAGCATGTAGAAGTCCATCTTGGCATACCATGCCCTCGAGTCCTTCTTGAGGCCATAAAAAGACTTCTTCAGTCAATAAACCAAATATGAATCTTGCATAAATCCCTGGGGCTTCTCCATATAGATCTCCTCAGAGAGATCGCTATGAGGAAATTCATTCTTCACGTCCATCTGATGGACTTCCCATCCCTTGGTTTTTGCAATGGCAAGTGCCAAACATATGGAATCCATCTTTGCTATTGGAGATAAGGTATCATCATAGTCAATGTCATGCACCTGTTGAAAGCCTTTGGAAACTAGACTGGATTTGTATCTGCTAACTTGTCCATATACTACACTCTTGGTCCTATAGACCCATCTACACATGACAAGTTTCCTTCCTGAAGGAAGGGGAACACAATCCCAAGTTTGGTTCTTGAGGAAGGATTTGTACTCATCCTGCATGGCGGATGCCCAAAAGGGATTTCTAGCAGCTTCGCCATAAAATTTTGGATTTGAAGAATGAACCAAGAAAATATGTATGGGTGACATCGGTTCAGTGGAAGTGAGTGCAATATGAGGCTCCTTGAAATCATATCGAGCCCTCCTAGTATCAGCTAGATCCCCAACAAGATCTCATGCATCCTGAAGAGTATTCTTGGCCCACTTGAGCCTATGCTCTGGCTTTGCATATGCATCTACATGCACTGAATTTTCATCTAACTGTACTGACTATGTGTCTAGATCATCTGAATCCTTTGAATATGAACTCTCATCTGAAGAAGTGTCGACATGTGCATGTTCATCATCTCTGACAGGTGGAAGAACAAAAATGTCTGAATGTGACTGCTGAGGTACATGCGAGACACTTTCATTGAATTGGATACTTCGCTCAATGATGAGATGGTCTGAGGAAATATCAATGAGTTTGTATCCCTTCACACCTTCTGGGTATCCAAAAAATATACACAATGTGCTATGTGGATCAAGTTCCTTCCTCTTCTCAAAGGGAATCCTGGCCCATGCACTTGAACCGAAAATACAGAAGTGGGTCACTTCCAGTTTGAGGCTACTTCAAGCCTCTTAGGGGGTCTTATCCTTGACAGATCTATGCAGAGATCTATTTTGGATGTAGGTTGCACAATTAAGTGCTTCATCCCATAATCTCTGTGGAAATGACTTTGCATGTAGCATGCAAGATACCATCTCTTTTAGAGATCTATTTTTCCGCTCAACAACTCCATTTTGTTGTGGAGTATATTGGAGAAATGGATGTTTGGTAGACCATCAACTAATCTATGCTTGCTAATATGTTGCATGTATATGAAATTCAAATGTCCAAACCTTTCATGCCATATCCTATTACTTTCATCAACATGAGTAAGCAGTAAAGCATAATCAGGTTCAATGAATTCAGAAAATGTATACAATCTAGACTGATGATTTACCTCACCAGTTGCAACCCTGGAGTTGGTTTGCATGTCGTAGATGTCCATGGAATTTGGTGTGAATACAAATTTCTTTCCGGTGCCAGAATTCGTCATCTAATACACAGAGAGAAGATTGACAAAAATCTTGGGAACATGCAGCACATTCTTGAAACTTTTGTTGGTGAGTTCAATCCTTCCTTTGCCGGTGACTTCGACAGAAGAGTTGTCCCCCATCAGAATAGGATGACCTTTGCATGCATCCAATGAATAATACAATTATTTTTTGGCATCCATGTGATGTGATGCACCTGAATCTATGATCCAACCATCGGGAGAGGAGTTGATGGCAATCAAAGCATGGCTAGAATTGTATTTATTGATATTCTGATCTTCTGGCTTCTTCTTATTGGAACCCTCTGGGATGCGATCTCCAAGGTTGTTTTTCTGAAGTATTTGGTCCATTTGATATATTTTTTTATGCATACATGCAGATTCTGGATGGAATCCTTTATGGCAGTAAGTGCATTTCTCCCCTTTTTCTTCCCTTTCCACCTTTGGATCTGGAGGCATCGTCGAAGGGTTTCGAGTACCCTTCCTTATTTGGATTTGCATGTGCTTTCCTTTTGTCTTTGTATTTATATTACTTATATTGATTACCACTACCATCTTTCACAGTAAGTGCATGCACCTTTGGGCATTTGATTTTTCCCATATTGATGAGCTTGTTCTGCTCTCGTGTCAAGGACTCGATAAATGCCTCAAGAGAGGACATCGTCTAGGTGGCTCAAGAGGTGAGCCTAAATGAATCAAATGTAGATACAAACACTAATTATTCCAAACCAAATTTGGAGAGAATGGTAGGAACCATTTGTTTCTCCTCCTAATATTTATCAACCTCGCAAGCCTTGAGTTGCGACAACAAATCCTTATATTTG
>CBVK0100036630.1:0-12842 GCA_900067695.1 Picea abies | reverse complement strand
AAGTGGTTAAATAAAATATAAAAAAAATCAATGTAATTCAATTGATGGGTTGTTTATTTCCTTCAGAATTAAATTGTGCCATGTGTTTGGTTTGTCTGGTTTATTGCAAAAATGAACTGTTGAGTTGTGACAAGAACATACTATCCATAACCCTACCTATCGTTCAGTTGCTAATTAAGGGACTGCAATGTAGTCTCCGTTCTCGACGAGTTCAAAAATGAAGTCTCCTTTGCTATAGGATCTGATTGAAGTTTGTATTGTGTACAAATTACCTGTATGGACTATACGTTAAAGGATCGAAATTAAAACTAGCCCAGTCACAAAAATCTTTCGCCGATGAACGTCAAGAGGCCATGCCCCTCACCATATTTCACTGTAGCTTATAAGTGGTAAGTAGGTTAGTTAAGGTTAGTTAATAATTTGTGATAATCAAGTTGTATAATTATTAATGTAGATATAATTACATCCCCTGCATATTTCACTATAATAATTTCACTATAGTTTATAAGTGACAAGTAGGTTAGTTAATAATCTATGCTAATTAAGTTGTATAATTATTAATGTAGGTATACTTACATGTAATGTTGTTAATTTATAGGTATTATCATTAAATCTCTAATATATAATTAAAAAACTAATTAATCTAAAAGTTTTCAATAAATATACCCCCTCATAGTAAAGATCAATCACGCATTTCGTAGAAGATAAGTCACGGTGGGAAGGAAGTCGTGATCAAAACACGTCTCCATTCTTTGGCTTGATGAGTCATGTTTTAGACTCTCCTTACAGGCATAAACTGCCATGCATCCTCAGTACCACAAAGTGATGACCACTTTAAATTAGAAAGGCGGCAAAGAACCCTACAGGATTATATGTCAAGGCATGAAGATCCTCACCCGTTAGGTTTGAAAAACTATATTGAAAGACTCCTTGTTTTTCATAGCAAGGATAAACTCTACTTGCACTCATGTCTTCGCTGACTTGGGTTTCTACAATAATGGTGTTCGTTACAATTAAGTCATCTGCAAACTGATTTTAGATGGGAACTGGCTTCCTCATACATCAGAGCGAGATCATAGAAGACTAAACAGTTTTATTAAGAGAACATGGTTGAAATCATAGCCCTCATTCTAGAAAACTTATGGGGCATGGCCTGCCTACATGTTAGCTATAGTCAAAATTAACAATAGGCTAACAAATTTCCATAAATAGAAAAAGACCAAATCAATTGATTATATGTTTTAACACTCTCCTTAATATCAACTTAATCTTAACTTTTACATTCTTCAACACCGATAATGTCTAAGTGTTGTCTTTGAAATTAAAAAACAATGATTCCCTATGATTTGGTGAAGATATTTGCTAATTGATCTCTCGATCCACAAAATTCAAGAGAAATGTCACCATCGTTGACAAGCTCATGAATGAAGTGATAGAGAATGTAAATATGTTTTCTTTTTCTATGAAACACATGATTTTTGGGCAATGCAATTGATGAACTATTGTCAAAGAAAATATAAGTTGGCTCCTTCTCCACATGTGCCATATCTTTCAAGAGTCTTCTTAGCCATACTGCATCGAATGATGTTGTAGCAGTCATGATGTTGTAGTAGTCGCGACATATTCTGTTTCTGCAAAAGATATTGGGACAATGATATTCTTCTTAGAAGCCCATGAGATCAAATTTGTGCCTAAATGAAAAACATATCATAAGGTGTTTTTATCATGTAAGTATGTTGTCATCAAAAGTTGTGTACCATAATCCATAATAAGTTGTACCTACAGTATACCTTAAAATTAATTTTCAAACTTTTCAATGACAGTCCTTGGAAGACTCCATAAATCTAGAAATGAAACTAATTGCATACATAACATCAAGTCTAGTTGCAGTAAGGTACATGAGGATAGCTACAAGCCTCTTATACAATGTTGAATCAATTGCTAGTCCATCATTATGCCTGCTCAATTTTGTTCATGTTGCAATATGTAGTTTTCTTGTTTTTTATTTCTCCATCCTAAACCTTTTTAAAATATTTGTAGCATACTTTTGTTGACATATGAAAATGTCTTCAAGAAATTTCTTGATATCAATTCCCAAAAAGTAATTCATGAGAGAAAGGTATTTCATCTCAAACTCTCTTTTCATGGCAGCTTTGAAATCGTCTAACATCAAATTACCATTATATCCCATATCATACACATAAAGATAAATTGTAAGAATTTTACCTTGCTGATCTGATATGGTATAAATAATGGCCTCATTAATTCTCCTATTCAACCCATTGTTGAGAAAATAAGTGTCAATCCAACTGTACCAACTCTTGCAGATTGATTCAAGCCATACAAGGGTTCCTTCATCTTGTACACTCTATATTGTTTTCCTAAATAGCTTGAAATCCTTGCAGCTTATCTACATACACCTGTTTTTCATAATGTCCATTCAAAAAGTTTGACTTCACATCCATATAATAAATTTTCCATTTGTTTTTGGTTGCAATGGCTATCATAGCTTTAATAGTATCCAACCTTGCTACTGGAGAAAAGGTCTAACCCTAGTCAATATTGGCTTGTTGAAGAAAAACTTTGGCAACTATCCCCACCTTTCTCATTAAGTTTTCTCTTGTAAAACCACTTAACACCAATGTTGGTTTTATCTGCTAGAGGATCAACAAGATCCCATGTCTCATTCCTTTCAATAGCTTGAATCTTTGCATTCATGGAATGTACCCAATGTTATTCTTTCACTGCTTCTTCAAAATAAGTAGGTTGGTAGGATAGTAAAGAAAAATGATCTTGTTTATCCATTTCATCCAACTACTCATAGATATCCCTCAAGATCCTTGTTTTCTGATTTCTCACATAACCTACTGACTCACTGCTAGAAGAAGAACTATTTTCAATATGTTCTTCTTGTCTTTGCACCTATAACCTTGAAAGTCTTGGTGGAGGTACTTGTTGTCTGAATATTTTCACATGTTTATCTATTTGGAGTAATGTATTTTCACTGTCCATTATTTTATTTTCTTCGTCACTCCAAGATTTGTCCTTCAAGAATTTTAAATCTCTACTCACCACAAATTTCTTGATGACTGGATTATACAGTTCCAAGGCTTTGGATTGTTCATTGTACCAAATGAAAATGCGCTTTTGACTCATGTTGTCAAGTTTCCTTCTTAGCTATTATGGGACATGTGCATAGGCTATACAATCATAAATTCTAAAGTGAGAGACACTTGAATTCGTGACATTCCATGCTTCTTGAGGAAATTTATCTTTTACATTTTTTGTTGGAGATATGTTCAGGATATAGATTGAATAAACAACATCTTCACCCCAAAAATCATTAGACAAATTTTTAGCTTTGATCATGCTCCTTGCCATGTTCATGATGCTCTGATTATTTCTTTCAGCCACTCCATTCTACTGTGGAGTATACCTAATGGTGAAATGCCTTCTAATTCTCTATTTTCTACAAAAAATTGTGAACTCCTTTGAGTCATACTCTCCTCATCCATATATCCTGAGTAATTTGATATTTTTTCTGCTCTCTTTATTGTTTTCCAAGAATGAAGTTTTCACAAGGGTTGGTTTGTTCACTCAATATAGGCATTCCCTCAACCATCGATTTTTCTGGAAGAGACTGAGACTCCTAAAATGTAGGTGACGATACATAAGATGCCACAACCAAGTCTCATCCCTATTTGAGACATTTTGTGCATATCACTGTGACATTTTTACACTTCTCAGATTCAATAGAAACATTTTATTCTTGTTCATTTGCAACAAGTATTCTACCATGGATGATTTTAGGGGCTAAATTTCGCTCATGGGCTAATTTTCCATGGTTTTTCCAAAAATGAGATTCGCTATTTTAAAAATGATTCGCCCTTTTCGCCATGTGTCACCGTTCACCTCTCTCTCACACTTCCATATGGCCTTTCCCTCGTCTCATCATCCATTTATCACTCGCCATGTATCCTTTTCCCTCCATGTCAGCCTTTCGTCGCATTAGACTTGCCTCGTCCATTCACCCGTTGTCTCTGCGTATATCCCTAATGACTCCTGTCATCCCCTACCACCTCTCTCACCTCTCATTGTCCCTTTCTTCGTCCTTGTGGTTGTGGCCCCATCATTCCGTAATCTTACCCCACTTCCCGCACTGGCCTCCATAACCGTTCCTCAAGCTATTCAGTTATTCTAGGTGGCAACTTGAGGGGTCTTCCATATCCCGAAGTGCTGAGTTGGCTGGGCCTTCTCCAATCCCAAGAAGCAGTTATTGAAGTGGTTGGTGGTGGTTAGACATCTTCTCCGCCATAATGGGAAAGTCCTGCATATCGCCAAAAATTTATAAAAACTATATAAAATCCTTAGAAATTTGAATATCTTTACAAAAATATCGCCAAGCATTTATAGTTGGCATATGAAGGATTAATAAGATTCGCCAAGGTTTCTACATTTTAAAATAAATTTCCGTCCTTCAAATCATCCATGTATTCTACTAGGTGAGTTATATAATATATTGCATGTAAAGTTAGAATCCTTCAATCTGACATTATAACCATTTTGACTCAATTATGCGACACTTGTTAGATTATGTCTAAGATTCGGTACATATAAGACATCAAGAATGTATTTCTTCTCATTTTACTTAATTAATACTCACACAACATCTTTTCGTAAAACCTTCACATAATAATAATCACCTAAGGTAATTTCAAAATGAATAGAACTATCAATACTAGAAAACAATCTTTTCTTACATGTCATGTGATTGAAGTAGCCATTGTCCAACAACCAAAAATCCTTGTTTTGATATTCTTTAATGATTTGACATGAAATGAACATTTTCTTAAATATGTCTTATTCAATGTTAAAGTAATTTCAAAATGAATAAAACTATCAATACTCTAAAACAATATTTTCTTACATGTTATGTGATTGAGGTAGCCATTGTCCAACAACCAAAAATCCTTGTTTTGATATTCTTTAATGATTTGACATGAAATGAACATTTTCTTAAATATGTCTTATTCAATGTTGGAACATTGTATAATGTCATCAACATTGCTCCCCTTACACGCACGATCGTTTTCACTATCTCTGTTCGAATTTGTTTATTCTTTATATTCATTCTCTCCATCCTAAACAAATACAAATATCACAGTATACCATGAAAAAAATGTTAATCAAAAAATTATTGCATTCTAATTGTATAGGTTTGGCGGGGCCGACGTGATTTGATTACCTCAACTCGATGGTAATTATCAAAGGAATACATGAGAGAACGTTACTCGATGTACACACATATGTTTAAAAAGTTAATTTCAAACCCAGGTAGTAGAAATTTTGGTCTATTACTGTAATGTCAACATGCATTAATAATATTCCATACTTAGTTTAAATTACTCACCAAAAATTTTCGGAGACGTGATAGAAGATGGAAGGGATTATATGAATGAGAAGACAGATGCCATAAAATAGAAAGGATAACTACCGTAACAAACCCAGTAGAAAAAGTTGGTAGAAGATGTAAAGTGAGTTTGTGTCCCACCTTCATTGTATGTTAGCTGTAAAGCTTCACACATGATAGGATTCCAATGTGTGTTAGTCGTAATGCTTTATATGGAGTAAGAAAAACAAAATTAAGATCATCACTATTTTATTAAGGTTTATTTATATCAATATCATTTGTTTGACATATATATTAAGTGGAAAGGAAGTTTTGAAGATTTTGAAGCAAGAATAACAATTAAAAATAATTAAACACCTATTTATATATATATATAGTTATTTTATATTAGCACAACCACATTATTCAAATGGTTGATATATGAGGATAAACTATATTATTCATTTTTATAATAAATAAAGTTAAGACTGTTATAATTTTATTAAGGTTTATTTATGTCAATATCATTTGTTTGACATATATATTAAGTGGAAAGGAAGTTTTGAAGATTTTGAAGCACGAATAACAATTAAAAATAATTGAACACCTATTTTTATATATATAAAAAGTTATTTTATATTAGCACAACCACATTATTCAAATGGTTGATATATGAGTATAAACTATATTATTCATTTTTATAATAAATAGAGTTAAGACCATTATAATTTCATTCTTTTTATCTATAATATTAGTTAATTTTATTAGGGTTTCATTATTTTTATCCATTATGTTATCAAGAAAAATTGAAAAGCCTAAAATACCCAAATTATATTTTAAAATTTTAATATAAAACAATTCAAATTTAAAACTCTGAAAATAATATGCAACTTTTGAAAGCTGTGTAATTCTCAGTGATATCATTCAACAACATGAGGTTGGTTTTGGATGGTTTATTGGCCTAAATAAATATGTAATTCAAATAACTCAACTACAGTTGGTACGAGGCGACATTATTCATTTGAGGTAAATAATCAAACAAAGAATCACTATTCATAGATGATTCTTTTAAAAGCGCAAATGTGAAAACAATTATTCATTTGATGGAGAAGACAACATGAGGTTTGTTTTGGATGGTATATTGGCATAAATAAATATATAATATAATTCAAAGAATTCAACTATAGCGGCGACATTATTCATTTGATGTAAATAATCAAAGAAAAAATCACTATTCATTTAATGTAAATGATTCTTTTAAAAACGCAAATGTAAGAACAATTAATCATTTGATGGAGAAGAAAAAGTAAATGTAAAAGGCATTGTTTATTTAATGGAGTGGAAGTTGTCCAGTGACCCACGCACAGCTTGTGGAGCAGCCTAATCACCCACATGCATAGCTGCTGGAGCCACCATAATCACCCACGCCTCCTCAGTCACTGACCAAGAACTCGCTCCCTCACTTACCAGCGGACATTTGGTAAGGTAAGAGGGACTGCACATCATTAAAAAAAAATATAAATCAAAAACCTTAAAAATAGTAAAAAGCCAATTCACATTAAAAAAAACTAAAAAACAATGCATAGTAATAAAACTTAAAACCAATAAAACATATAAATCTAAAGTAATCACTTTAATTACTAATTTTAATTACTGACCTATATCCTTGTCATGAAAGGAAGTTAATTTTTGAAATTATAGATAACTAATAATATTGTGGATTAAAAATTCATATATAATTAAAAGGATTTTAATTCTAATCATTTTCAATAAATGTAAATCTATAAAATAACTAATAATTAATAGCAGATTAATTACACAGAAAAATGTTCTATAAAAATTTAAATTTACATATAAATTGTTTTTAGTTACTAAACCATTATCCAAAGTTAAAAACATAGACCTGCAAAAATCCCACTTTAAACTAATAAAACCATCTTGTTTCTATTTGTTCTTGGTTTCAATGTGAAATTTTATGATTCGAAATATCTGCATGATGGCCAGCATTTGCGAAAGCATTAATCTTTATACAGATTTTTTTCCAAAATGGACAAAACATGCCAGGAAGTTTGAAACCCTTGATGGTCGGCCCATTCATGATTCTGACCTAAACAATTCTGAGCATGTATTTGCATCCCTGAATGGTCGACCCATTCATCATCCTAGCCTCAACAGTTCCTAGTAGATATCTGCAGGGTGGATAAGTATTACTTCGAAAAAAACTTATTTTTTCAATAAAGTCACTCATCGCTATGTTTACTGAAAATTTATTAATAATATCCATGCCCATGGATAAAACCTGCATATCTTTATCTTTGTGATGAGGAAATGTGTCTTATCAGTCTCTTTGTCTATCTTTCAAAAATTAAATCAATAAAATTAAAAAATGTTTTTAATAATGGTTAGAAGTAAAAAAAATATTTAAATCAATAAAATTAATTTTTTCTTTTAATAATGGTTAGAAGTAAAAAAAATAGTTGTGATTGTAATACTCCAAGGATGTGCCCAGTTATATTATGTATTGTAATCATGTTTATAGGTTAGTGAGCCAAGTGTATATAAGATAGTGAGCTTATGTGTTATTTAGGCCGAAGAGCCTAGGCTTTAAAGGTCAGGAGCCTAATTTTTGTATATGTAATTATGCAAATCATTAATAAAATATAAATATCGTTGCGTGTTGGCCAACCACGAAGAAAGAGTGATGGGGGACAAAACTTCCACAAGGCTATGTAAGGGAGAGGAGGCTGAAAGGTTGGACGAGGGGTGAGGGCCTAAGTCTTCGAATAATAATTTATTATTATTCCAAAGTGATGTGAAAGGTATATTTTTATCCTAAGTTCCTAGAAAAGGGAACATATACTTGATGGAGTGCATGCAGCTTCATGGGCAACATGTGTCAGCCCAGGCACATGCAATTTAACCCAATACTTGAGTTATGATGGAGGTTTGTCTCCATTCTTGCGTCCGTTGTCTAAATCGTGTTGCCTATACGTCTGATCTCTGCATACCTCACGTAGCTCTGAAACCCAAAATCGTGATGCCAACCTGGGATGTTTTCCTGAGAAGTTGAGGCATCCTTCGTCTGAATCGTTTGATTCTGCGTTCAATCTCTGCATTCATTCCTTGTCACGCACCTTGAAAACCAGTGGCAAACCCGTTGATTGAGCCATGTCTACTGTGTGATCTATGAACCTAATTTATCCACACTACAAATCCAAGTTTGTTCTTAACCGTTTGGGTTGTTGTCTTCTGTGAAACCTGCGCATACCGCACTTGTCTATGCCATGTGTGTTATAACTGTGGGTTGTTGTGGCCACGCAGTCCCTTGGCTACATGTGAACTGTTGTCGTCATTTGTTCCTTACTGAGCCTTATTATTGTCCTCCTTGTGCTGGAACAGAGCTGAAGAAGTAGGTTGTCAGGCCTGTGTGCAATGCTCTCTCCAGGTGAGAGAGGTGGTTGTGGTTGAAGAAGCAGGTTGTCAGGCCTGTGAAGGACTCTCTCCAGGTGAGAGAGTACGCAGAAGAAGTGAGAACTCCTAGAAAGGGTCCTGTAGCTACCATAGAGCTTGGAGAATTCTGGTTTGGCTTGTTGGTGAAGCCTAAGGCAAGGGAGGTTTAGCAACCGAAGGACTGTCCGGTGTGATAGTGAAGGTGTATACTCCTACGGTGGGACAAGTATGTGGGGAATGAGAGATTGTGAGCAGTGGGCATAAGTGGCTCCTTAGAGAGAATTCATCCTCATAAACTGTGTGTATTCCTGTTGACCTTGGCTAGCCTAGGATTCCATTGATTGGTGGAGCTTAGTCCTAGCTCAGGGGTGACCTACTACTGAGAGTGATGAGTAGTGCAGTCTAAGGCTGGGAGGTTTGTGGAAGGTCTGCACGCAGTTGGTGAATAACATCTAGTTTCAAAGATAAGTATATACATGTGTTTAAATTCAACTTTTAAATGCATGTTTGTGATGCTTGCAATATTATCATGTATTCTGTTGCGATGATGTTTACTGTTGTGCATGTGAATTATTGTTAATGCCATGGATTATGTATGCTAGAAATAATTATGTGCTTACTCTGTGTTAATGTAATGAATTTATTTAAATGTGTGTTATATAAGTGTTGGTAGCATTTCTTGACGTTTGGAGGGTCAGGGATGTTACATTTGGTATCAGAGCTTTAAAGGGCTAAAGTCATAAGTGTTGGTAGCATTGCCCAGCCTTTGGAGGGACGAGGATGTTACATTTTGGTATCAGATGTTTAGAGGGATAAAGTCATAAGTGTTGGTAGCATTTCCCGGCCTTTGGAGGGTCGGGGATGTTACACTGAGAGTGATGAGCAACGTGGTCTATGGTTGGGAGGTTCGTGGAAGGTATGCACACAGTTGGTGGTCATCTATAAGAGATAAGTATCATTTCTATGTTCATTTACATGATGTATATTTGTACTTGTTTAATATTTATAAGTATTGTTTGTATATGATGTATGTGTAGGCTTATTGTTATTTCTGCATTATTCTATGTATTAGCAGAATGCAATTGTCTGTTAATTTTTATATATGTATGATGTTTCGCAATATTTTTTGTGTGGCGTAGCCTGACTAGACTATAGTTGGGTATGTTACAGATTAGAGAAGAATTGTAGTAGCATGCCCCAGGGCTTGGGCAGTTAGGGACGTCACATATGTCATTTACACTCCCTGCCCAATATGAATCGATAAATCCATGTAGCTATATATAATAACTCAAACATCCCACAAAGATATTTCAAGGCATGCTTTGCGATTATTCAATTCTCGTGGCTAGGTTCCACCTTGAACTATTTTCACAACAAAACAAATATTCGGTTGAGTATTCTCCAAATACATTAACAAGCCATTCAATTGTTGATACATGGACGGGTCTACTGGATTACAGTCTCTCAAATTCTTCAGATCTGTCATCATGGGATTTTTCCATGGATTTGTAATCCATCATATCAGACTTCTGAATAACCACTTTGATACACTTCCTCTTCCATAGTAAGTTTTCACCATGATTTTGTTGTACATGAGAGGCTCTGCACTAGGTTCCATACAAGGTCTTCTTCTATCTGCAATCATGGGTTTCTTTCTGGTATACCTCGAAACCTTGAGGTTGATATAAGAGATACTACAAGAGATACAATGGTTAAGCTAGAGGTGTATATGATTACTGGAACAAGTTGTCATCATAGTCTTCTCCCTCCTTCTGGGAGAACGTTCTAGCCCTGAATCTCATCTTGTATATATCAAATATTCTATTTATAAGTCTTCACATATTCTTCAATGGATTACATCATTGGGGATTTGCTCCCTCCTAATTCCAACTTCATGCATGAATGAACAATATCTAGAACTTCCTTGTTTTTATTCTGAGACTGCATGTTTTGAGAATTTTGCAATCAATTCCCTCTATTTGAGAGAGTCCATGCTTTCGTCTGCTGCATCTCCCTCTACTTTCTATAAAGTGCCATCCTTATAAAATTCCTCTATGACAACTTCTGCAAAGATTGTTCATCAAGGTTTGTCAACATATTTCACAAGGGTACCTGCCTGGAACAAGACAAGAAACAAAAGAAAGATCCAAGACAATATGTTTATGATAGGAAATCGAAACAAGAATAAAGAAAAGGATAGAATAAATTGCTACAGCCTGGAAAGGCATATTCACGATATCCTTCATGAAATAACCCATCTAAGACAACAAGAACAACAATGTTTCCGAGACAACATCTTTCATATGAAGGATAGTTTCTTGGTATCATTACTAAGATGGTATTTTCTGAGAACAAGAACAATAAATATCTCTTAGAGGAGGTGTTAGTTCATGCTTTCAAATAAGTACATTGAGTAGTATAAGCTACTAAGTACTTATCAATACTCACTTAAGTGNNNAGTATAAGCTACTAAGTACTTATCAATACTCACTTAAGTGACAATAATAAGGATTTCAAATTTGATATGCAAACTTGGAGTCTTGTTATTGTTCCACTTGGATTGATTTTCTTCTGAGACAAGTATCTTTTTTTACCTTTCTTTTAAACTTAAAACAATATGCTCTCTTGACAAAAAAACTGAGTTAGAGAATACGATCTCAACCTTATAAGATCTTGACTATATTTTTAACTTTGACTAGAAGTTCATAATGCCATAACAGCCAGAGACATATCAAGTAAAACATGGAGAGTGTGTTGATCTTCTGAATGCACTGAATCCAAGATCATTGCTTTGGATAATATCCCTTGTACATTTCATGCAAACAGACTCATGCTAATGATACAAATTAAAAATAACATGTATGGGTGCATACCTTTGTTACCCAACTATGATGGTAAACCTTAGAATGACTTTGCTGGACCAGAGGTTTAGTTGCTAGAGGATTGGTAAATATCATAATGTTCCTTTCAGTAGATTTCTCTTGGGCAGAACATACACTTTATTCATGATAGGTCTTTTGTTTTCATAATTGCCTTTCATTTTGACCTTTTGATTGGTCAACCTTAGATTTTGACTTGGTCAAATGTTGACTTTGACCAAAATTCCAAACTTGACATCTTCACTTGTTGAGAGTACCAGGAGGTGTGCTAGGCTAGGGTGCACTAGGTTATCTAGGAATTAGGTCAAGAGATTCACTTAAGGTTCCTTAACATGAGGGTTAGGCTTTCATTGATGCAGCAAAAACTTTGACTGCAACTCAACTACAACTGAGCAAATCCTCCCAATCTACCTTCCAGTGGTTAAACTATCTAAAGATAGTGTGGGACCATAACCTATTAGAATAATAGGTGTGCTCATTTTGACCATAGACAATATAACAATATTTTCACCCAACCATAGGCATAAAGGCCACCCCCAAGCACCTTAACCTTGACAGAGAGAATAATTATGGAAGCAAACCCTAGAACCAATAGTAAACCAAGGTAGCATACCTCTCTAAAGATAGCATACCAGGAAGAAGGTACAAACCATAACCAAGAAGAAATTCCAACCATAACCAAAGACCAATTCACCACTGCAACAGCTGCAACTCTCCTCTAGTCATGTGAAGCACTTGTCCTTATGCAATTGTGAGAGTGAGTGAGTCCAAATGATCTCTAGCGCTGTCTATTTATACTGCTCCAACTCACCTAACTGGGCCGACTTCTCTTCATGGAGTCTAATAACTCAATATTAATTATTCTCTTGAGTTGACTTGTCTTCTAGGGTTATTATCCAACATTTTAGTGTTTCTCTTACTTATCGTAATATTCTAGTCTCATCAAAGGTTACATGTAGAGGTTAATACCCCCTGCAACTACCATAATATCAACAGACACACCACATAATGAAATCAAAATCAATATTCAATGTTAATACAATATAATGACATCATGATGTCAAGAACAACTCTAAAACAAGACATGATCCTAAATTTCAAAGGGAACATAAAATGAAACAAAT
>CBVK0100036596.1:0-12314 GCA_900067695.1 Picea abies | reverse complement strand
GGAATCCATTGACCATATTTTCATTCATTGTGCTTTCACAAAAGCAGTATGGGAGAAGATTATTACAATAGGTGGTTATAAACAAAAATGGATGGGCACAAGTATGGAGATATGCATACATGAATGGTTTGAAAATAAATCTATACCAACAGTTTTGGCAGCCCAGTTGTGTTGGAATATTTGGCTGGAGAGGAATCTGGCTATCTTTGAGGGAAGCATTTCTAAAGTCCAGAAGGTTTATTATAAAACACTTACACAAGCTAGTATGATTGAGGGAGTAAAACAAGACAAACTTCCAAAAAGTTTGTTCTTACATATACATAATAACACTACTATTGCATATTTTGATGGGGTAGTGCATCAGAGTGGGGCTTACTGTGGAGCGGGCGGTGTACTAAAACTGCCAGATCTTTCGTGCATTAGATGGACCTTTAATGGTGGACAAGGCACACATACAAAAGCCAAATTACTTGGGGCTTGGGCAACGATAAGGTTGGCTTTACATCTCTCCATCAGTAGATTACATTTAGTGGGGGATTCCAAAGTGGTGATTGCTTGGCTGGAAAACAAAGGTAGTCTCAAAGTTTGTGCGATTGAAGGTTGGAAATCTAGGATTAAGGAGATGGTGAAGGACTTTGAGTTTATTTGTTATGACCATATTCACAGAGAATTTAACTCAGAAGCTGATTACTTATCCAAACAAGCAACAAGCAAGCCGGAAGGAGGCATCATGTATTACACTTGGAATAACAACAGAAAGGGGAGGAAAAATATTATGAGCATCTACTAGTAACTGACTTCAAATTTTCGTTTCTCAGGGATTTGGTGGTGATTATATTTGTGCTTTGTTTTATGGGCTTAGTCCTGTCAGTTATTAATATTGTTTTTTTTCAGTTTTATATAGTAGGATGATAACCGAGGGCACTATCAGCTTTTTGTATTCTATGTCTCGGGCCAAGTTGTGGCCTTTTTGTTTGCCATTTTGTTTTTTGGCTGTTACTTTTCATGAGTATGAAAAGAAGCACTTGTTTAATGTGGAGAGGGTATGATAATGTGGAGATGGTATTGTAGGAAATCTTTGATGAAGACAGCGCTGTAAAACTTTTATATTCTCTTAATATAAATGAGATAATTTTTCTATTGGAAAAAAAGTGGTTGTTTCTCCGCGAAGTGTTATATGTCAAAGTTTGTTACTCAACATGGATCTTCATCTTATAGTCTATTAAAAAATTTACTTTCAACAAGGCATTGTTATACATTTCAAACTTCGATCTATACATGCATGCATAAAAACTGTTTAACTTTAAGATTTGTTTAACGACTTTTATCATCCTCCATATTTATGCATGTACTTTATAAGACATAACTCATACCAACAACTTTGTGAATTTATAAATTGACTTTAAGGTGTAATATTCTATTACTTTAATTTCTACATAGTCATTTAAATTGATTCCATGGCATGGTTTATGAACTTTCTTTAATTTATATTTGTATGAAAAAAAGTGATATGTTCTTACAATTCAATTAGATAAGATGTACCATACATACATACATATATATAAAATCAATAAATTAATGTAAATCTATTTTAATTTTGGATCTATCAAATATAAAAAAATATAAAGAAAATTTTATTTAATACTTAAAAAATCAAAATTAAAATGAGTTTATGTTAAATTATTTTTTAAATATATATATATATATTTTTATCAAGTTACATTTTTCTATATATTTTTTATTAATTGATTTTTTTAATTCTACTTTTACATTTCAACTTTTTTCATTTTGATTTATTAATGTCATATTTCGTATTTTTTTTTTGACATTTTTCTATATCCTTTTATTATTATGGTTGATATTTTTTATGTTATTTTTTATTAAGGTGGTTCTTTTAATTTTACTTTTACATATAGGATTTCAACTTTTTTTTCATTTTGGTTTAGTAACATCAGACTATATTTTTTTCTTTCTTAGTAACAATTTTTGGGGAAAATCTGTGGGTACTTCTCCTCATTTTGACGATAATATTTATGGTAAATTTTAGATTCTTCATTGGACAATGCAATTTTTGGGGAAAACCCCTGGTACTTCTCCTAATTTCAAGGATGGTATCTCGATAAATCTTAGATTTTTCATTGGACAATGCAATTTTTGGGGAAAACCCCTGGGTACTTCCCCTAATTTTGAAGATGGTACTTGTAAACCCTATATTCTTCATTGGACAATGTCCTTTCAACAATTTACTTATAATGAGCTCAACATGTCATTAACCAAAATGAACCTTTCTAGGAAGGATAAGACTCCACCCCACAATCACACGAGCTAGACCCAATTCACTCATATTACATTACATTACATTACACATTTGGTAATACTAAATTTATTAAGCATCAAGAAAGATCAAAACAAAAATGATATGAATTTTTTTTAATATTCATAAGAATGAATTTATATTAATTTATTTTATTATTATAAGGGTTTATTTTATTATTATAATTTTATTATTATAAGGGTACATTTTTTAATATTATATTCTTTTTTAGTATTAAGGGTGATTTTTTTTTTTACTTTTATATCATCGAATTTAATCTTTTCTCACATTTTAGTTTATTAATGTTTTTTTTTGACTTTTATATCATAGAGCTTAATTTTTTCTCATATTTTAGTTTATTAATGTTTTTTTTTTTTTACTATTATATCATAGAGCTTAATCTTTTATCATATTTTAGTTTATTAATGTTTTTTTTTAACTTTTATATCATAGAGCTTAATCTTTTATCATATTTTAGTTTATTAATGTATATATACTTCAGTGGGTTTAATGGTTAATGGTTTAATGGTTAAGAACATGTCTTTTCTCTTAAAAGATCACAAGTTTAAATCCAAAAAAGAGTAAAATAGGATAGGATAGGTAAGATATATATACCTCCATAAATTTTACCAGTAAAATTACTGAAAAAACGTTTACCCTTACCCTCAACATTCTTTGTCCTCAACATTCTTTGTGAGAGTGTAGATGAGCCAAGTCAAAGTTGTGTTAATAGTTTACTGTCGATATTTATCTCACCCACACAAACCGACCACTTGTGGCGCCGGAGGTCTTCCAAGGAAGCACTTTGAAAAATGAATGCACTTAGAAGTTGGAACATAGACCTTAAACGATGACTTGACCCGAGGGTGACTCCAATCTAACCACGGTTAATCCGACTGCCGGGAGTTGTCCATCAGTAAAATCCCGATCCGGAGCTCCGTCAAAGTAACCACGATCCAGACAATGTCTGACGAGGGTTAGGCACCTGGGGTTAAGATTCCGCATTTCTTGATTTGGAAATAATGCGAAAAAAGAGATTCCGCATTTCTTGATTTGGAAATAATGCGAAAAAAGAGCTCCTATCAGCAATCTCGGGCCAATTACAGAAGCAATTGAACCAGGTATGTAATTTCGGCACTCAGGCTGAACTTTAATTTCAAAATCTCTGCATTTTTCTGATGATTTCAGTGGTTTTTGGACCCTGGATACCCCGGTAACTCCCCCTTTTTTGGGTCCAAAAGTGCTCCCGTAAACCGTTTCCCGGCTCTCGATCTCCACTTGGGTAGTTTTGAAGTCACTGCAGTTCTCCCATCCAGCTGCCAAATGGAGGAGGCCGTCGTCTCGATTTTGGCGGGTTGGAGTCGGAGTGGGGTTCGAACCTCTGACCCCTACGGTTTTTCAGTTATCTGTAACCCTAAGGGAGACTGAAGTCGAGGAGTATTTTAACACTAGCCCTGAGTGCCTTTAAAATTTGTGTGCATTCAATTCACCAGGAAACCTTTGCCCATGGTTTTGATAGAAACATTAGTTGCTGACTTATCATTGTGGAATTAAATGGTTTTACCGTATCGTGAAATATGGAAGTTTTTCTTGAATCCACTGTTAATTGCTGGTAAGGACCACTGGTGGCAAGAGAGAGAGAGAGTTGTAGCTTGTCGTTATTTGATGTTCTAAGAATATTACAGAAGAAAGTGATTTACTTGGTTCATGCCATCAATCTTGGATTTTGACAGTATCCTCAGTCCATGTCTTTAGAATTGTTTTTGGATTTGCATGCCTTTGTCTCTCTCTGGGATTTATGCCGAGCATAGCTGGGAAGTCGTTATCATTGGTCCTTGTAACTATAAACAGGCAAAAGATGATCGTCTGCCCATCTTTGACAACACAAATAATGTAATATTGGGAAGTCTGGCTGTCATTTCCACAGGATGCTCAATATTTCAATCGTTTTGTTAGTCCATCATTGGTAAAAGCTATGCTACCAGAAATGGAAACAGAACAGGAAATGGGAACAGAACGATAAACATGACTAGAGGGTTTTACAATCCACCTCCCCTCCCAGCATATATTATGCATATAAACTCTATAATAAATGTTGTATTGTAGTGCCAAGATGGGAATGCGAATGAGAACGGAATAAGAAATGGGTCTTCTGGTCAGGCTTCTGGTAAAATACCAGCCCCCAATATATGCACAGTCTGAAACAGATTGCAGGGTGGAAAATATGCCTTGGTTATGTGTAGCAAAACACAGGATGATAGGGAATTGCTGCTATAACAAGCCGATTTTATAGTTGGTATTGAAGGTTTTTTAACAAAAAGAAAGAAAAAGTGAGTCTTTGGTTTAAGAAAGAGCACAGTGGGTTCATCTGAGAAAAAGGAGAGAAAAAGGAGAAAGTGGTCTGATTTTGATTTTTGAGGAAGGTCGATTGCTTGAGGAAATGTTAAAAAATAGAGAAAAGTTATCGCTGTCTCTGGTTTACTAAAAGACAGTCAGAAAACATCCCCGAGGGACGCTGGAAGTGAGGATGCCACTAGTTCGAGAGGAAAAAAATCGACAGTTTAGTCCCCAATGCTGCCAGTGCCAAGGAGTTTCGATTGATGCTGTCTTTTGAAACGAATCATAAAACGAGTAAGTTGTGTTTGGAAAACTTGAAATATACATACTTGAAAATTTGAAATATGAAGGGAGCTATAAAAATTGGCGCAACTTTACATTATCATCAACCCCTTATATTTATAAGTTTGGTGGTCTATAACTATTTGAAGACAACATATTGGTACATCTCCATCTGCCGAGGAATCTAGGTAATCAGCCGTGATGCTCACTTGTTCGTTAGTTAGCTTTACCTGGGTACATGTTATGTCTCCAACATGTTTTCTATAATGAACAATACCCCATCTGCTACTCTTCTCCTTCAGCAGATCTGGAACCAACCCTCAGTGCTCCTTTAGGTTGCCATCACCCTCATGTTGGAGGTAGACAACCCATTCGAAAGTTCCCCTGGCTTGAAGGTTGGGTATAAGAGTACCTTTTAAGTAGCCATTTAAAACGAGTAGTCATCACCAGTTTGACCACCACCACCCTCATATACCTCCATAGTATTCTGGGTATCATGGATGGTGACAGGAATTTTCACCCTTTTTTGTTTTCCCTTTAAGCAAATTAACAACACATCCTACAGTCCAGGCAGCATGACCTGGCTTCTCACAATAATGACATGTTCTTTCATTGTTTGTGCTGGCCTTTTCTTTGTTACTCTTTTTGCTTGTTCTGACTTTTGCAAAAAGAGCATGATCGACTGTTTCGTCTGCATCATTAGTTAGCCATTTTTTCTTCCGCAACAAGAGTTGAATAACTGATTCTAAAGTATGCGAAGATAATTAGCTGGGTGTGAATACTACACCACTAATATTAGATGACAAACTCTTTAACAATACCACCTTTCCATTTTCATCCTCTACATTGGCTCCATCTTTAACAAATTGTGATAACAACGACCTCAAATTGTTAATGTTATCCTTCATATTGTTATTTGACATTTTCAATCCAAAAAGGAGTTTTAACAGAAATTTTGCATTCCGTGCCTTTGTATCAAACAATTTTTCTAATGATTCCAGGACCACTTTACTGGACTTTGTCAGATACAGATGATGTATCAGGGTATTTGACAGTCCTAAGTGACTCCTAACACAACAAGGACCTTTGCCATATTATCCTTTTCTTCCATTCAATTAATTAATTTTCCTGTACAGGTCTCTTTTCTATGCCACCGACAACTTCCCAAAAACCTCTTTCCATTCAATGTAATTGAAGTTTTAACTTCCTAGTATCAAGATTCTGCCATCAAACTTTTCAATAGAAGCTGTTGTTTGCATTTTCAGAATTAAAGTCTCAGTGCAAGAAAAAAGTAGCTCTAATTGTTTGGGATATTTCTGCTGATGCCCTGTAGAATTGAGTCTGCCAGGATCAAATGTGGCTGAATCTGTGTCTTTATATTTCTTGGGATTGTTGTATGACAGAAACACAGCTGTTGGAATTGTTGCTGCCATGTGATGGTTAAATGATGGTCCGATAAATATATGTCTGCCTTTGGTCATATGACACAACCATTGTCTGAAATAAAATATAATAAGTCTGCCGCTGTTGTTAGTGTAATTAATTATTTAATGGTCATTTGGGCTTGATACTCATATGACGCAGACATTGTCTGAAATTAAATATAATATGTCTGCTGCTGTTGTTAGTGTAATTAATTAATTAATGGTCATTTAGTACTTTATGTACTTAGGTTTTGTTAACTTAATGATAGTCATAGAGCATTAAGCTATTCCATTTTTCCTGAAGAAATATAATCACAGAGAACCTCCCTCATCTTTCCTGGAATTTCCGGATGGATGGTAGATCAACAACCAGCTGTGGAGGCAACTGGTAACCCCAAAGGACCTGATGGGAATAGATCCCAAGACCTATGTGAACTTTGCACAGGGGTGTCTTACGGTTTACCAATCGAGCTAATCCTTGGGGCTCAGAGCATCAAGTTATTAATAAGGTACTTTAGTGAAGAATAAAATGAGGAAGCTTTGTAATCTCCACCTCTCGTCCCTCATGCATGTAAAAGAAGCTTTTTGAAATATGGAATTAGATATGAAGTACGTTGTTTCTCTCTCCAAGTTTATTTTCTTTGTCTATTTTCTTCTGTGTGTAAACCTGATATGGGATGAAAGCCACTGCAAGGAGTGCCAAGGCTGGAAGTGAGTGAAGGCCTAGGGATTGGTTTTATTCTAGTGATGATACGAGGAACTGCAACAACACATGCATAAGATAGAAACGAGGGCGATCCAAGTCAATTAGATAAGTTTTAAAAAAAAATTCTCTGAAAAGTTACTGTCAGAGAATCTCGTTGTCAGAGTTCAATCTAGTGAGGTTTCTTGTAAAGAAAAAGTATTGGTGGTTGAATAAAGTGACACTGCCAATCTTCATGCATAAGGACCTATCATGGTGAAAGTCTGTCAGAGCTGTGACAGACCTGTGAATTGTGTTGTGGGGATAAAGGGGATTTCTCAATTGTATGCTGTCGGTGATAAGATTACACCCTTGCATGTGACACTTCCTGCGTGGACAGAGATTCCGGAACCTGTGTGAGAACACCCTTGTGTTGCCTGATACATGATTTGTGGGAATACTTGCCTGCATAAGAGACCATCCATATGAAGATTGCCAAAGTGTACAGTGAGGGATTGTTGATTGTGAGAACTCGGAATTTGTGTTCCCTCCCCTGTGATATCAAGAGGAGACCGGTAATGCTGTTCAGTGGTTGGTGATAAGGATCACAGAGCAAGAGCCCATAATACCAATCGGGGACAGGATCAAACCCAGTTATGAATTGCAGTAATAAAGGCACCTGTGATTTCTGTAGAGAAATTGTTTTTTTGGAAGATTAGAACAATTCTTTCTTAAAGAAATTTGGCGAATTTTGGTCTTGTTTTGTTGTATCATTGGTGTATTCAGTCATGGTCAGTCTATCCCATATAATGTTGGAGGGTAATAGTAAATACCAGACAACAAAGGATGCTTGCATTTTTTGAATATGTGTTTGGACAGATGTAATGTTCCCCTCCCCTTGACAAGAACAAATGAGGACTTAGTAGTCTAGTCACCCCTCTAGACTATAGTCCAATGGGTAAAAAGGGGTTAGGAGGCGCTAAAGGTCACTTAAGGACTTAATGTTATTTTATTAAAATGACTTTGATAAAAAAGAAAAAGGTTGTGAGACTTAAGGAGAAAATGAAACAGCAACCTTAGTAAAAGCCATAAAGCAACTCAATTGAGAATTAGAAGATGGAGGTATAAAAGAGAGAGGAGGGTGCCTCACTCCTCATTCATGCTATTTTCTCTTGAGAGCTTATTGAGCTATGCAGCTTACGTTTTGAGTGTTTTGAGTCAATAAAACCTAGAGACCAGCAAGGAGGTGAAAGATCCCTCCGTTTCTGGTCCAAGCTTGGCCAAGGAGGTGAAAGATTCCTCCCTCACCACTCTTTTCAGCTACAGGTTAATTTCTACATACCAAGAAGAGGTCAAGGCGCAGATCTGAGGGTTTCCGGCAGGTGGGGCGCACTGTTTGAAGGAGATCAATTCTATTTGAGGAGGGGAAGGGAAACCTG
This sequence comes from Picea abies, assembly GCA_900067695.1. NCBI lineage: Eukaryota > Viridiplantae > Streptophyta > Pinopsida > Pinales > Pinaceae > Picea > Picea abies. Next base: position 3,836 of record CBVK0100036596.1, on the reverse strand, counting down.
AGGCAAATCTCTTCATGAGAGGGTTTGCTTGGCCTATAGCGCCCTTTCTCAGCTTTTAGTGGAGGGATTCTCTTGTTTATTATTTTATTGTGGCCTTGGGAAGAATTTCTGAAGAGGGGCGCACCATTCACTGAGGATACCTTGAGTTGGGAGGTTAGATCTGAAGATTCACAAGAGTCTCCCCTTATGCACTATATATCCCCTGATCTACAATTTGGCAGCAATTTGGAAGGGTTTGGAAGCCATCTTCAAGGAATATGAAATTCTTAGCTTCTTCATCCAGTTGAGGGCGCACCAGCACCAGATCTGAAGGTTTCAATTCTTCAAGGGAAAAAAATTGATCTTGTATTGATCATCATTCAGTTGCAGGAGACCTAGGGGGCCTTATCCTTCTATATTGTTGTATCTGGAGGACGTATTCTGCTTGGACTTGTTTATCTTGCTCTATTGTTCCAGATCTGCAGATCTTATGTATGGAGATAAACTTATTATCTAAATAAAGGTCAGATCTGAAGTTATTGAGCATTCTATTGTGTTATTTGTCTTGTATCTTGTTATATCCATGTGTTGTTGTTCTATAGTCATGATTCTTCTGTTATAAATCTCAATCAACTCCACCCAGTGCAATTCTAAGAAGTAAAACCTGCAAAAAAACAATCACACAAAACACAAAAAGTTCAAGAAATCAGTCTAAGTTCCTAGCAATCCTGCTTGGGAACATTATAGTATTTCACTCAACATTCATTTATGCATATTTACATTGATTTAACAATTTGATTATGCATTTGTAAATCATTCTAACTCAGAATTTGGATTTTACTTTAATTAACAAGCAACGACCATGATATTTTCCACATTTATTAATTCAGGATTTAATTCGCATAAATGTTATAACTAGGTTTGCATTCTAACCCATAATTTAAGGCAATTAACCACTAACTTAAGGCACATATAATCGGAGGATTAGTACCATTAAGGGGAAAGACTCCATTGACTTGTCTAACTATAAATCTAACCTCATAGCTAGCGAGTCTAGGGCTTTAAGCATACCTTGGATTTCCATCTTCATTTTTCCCCCTTCGGAGCTCTACAAGGATGTTTAGAGTGTTGTGCCTGATTGTCATTTCGATCATCAATAGGATCCCCTCCGTTATTTCCCTGCTTGGGTTATTAAGGGCACTGTGGTTAAGATATGGCCAAAGAAACATTAGGAAATTTGTTAATTCATGGGACCTCTAGGTTTCTTGCTGGGGGCCAACTATAAGAAACATTGAGCTTATAAATATGTTGAAAAGATCTTTATGAACCTTTTTTTGGAAAATTATGCCCACTAGGAGGATATATCATCCAATATGGCTAGAAACTTAGAGAGACGACATTATTTTTTCCTTGCAAAGTGGTGATAGTTCCTCCTTTGAGATAGCTAGTCTACACATGCATTATAGGTGGCGAGGTTTTAAATTTTTATGAAGTCCTCTTTATTTTCATGGAACGAAGTAGCTAAGGGAGCAAAGGATGACTTTCCCATGTGCATGCTAAGTCCATGTCCTATGTTGTTAAGCATTACGTTTTAATTTGAGCCAGTTATTCTTTTCCTAGTAGGGGATGATCCAAGGAGAGATTGAGCCATTATATTCCATTTTATTGATACTCTCTTGCCGTGTAATGAGATTGAAACCGTACATGTGATATATTCTCTTTTTGGTGGAAAAATGCTAGACAAAACAATGACCAAAATCATGATTGGCATGTATAACTATTTGCTGCAATTCGGTTACACTGGCAATGGATGAAAACCAATATATTTGAGAAACCGAGGAAAGTTGATAAAAATTGTTATTCTAGAAAAAATTATGATTGACATGTATAATTATTTGCTGCAATTTGGTCACACTAGCAATGGATGAAAAAAAAATGTTATTCTAGAAGTAATTCCACTCCACTTCTCCTTGATTTCATAGTGAACCTTATTAACACTTAGACAAAGGTTTAAAAAATTCATAAAAGAACTACTGCAACATCTAAGGAGTTTATATCAACTCCATGGTCCATACCTTGCCAGAGAAAATTATACATTGAATATGACATTTAGCTACGTGTGGAAAATGAAAAGGTTCCAATATTTTTTCCATATGTTTTTACAGGTTTACAAATATTTGCTTACGTCATAGCTACTTCTGTATATGATAGATTAGTGAGCCATAAGTGATCATACCCTACATTCTCTCAATTTACTATCTTAGGTTTAAGCGTTATGAGTTTTCTATGCCCTTTTGCACCAAACGTTCAACCATTCTGAAAAGATAAATACTATTTTCTCATACTCTAAACATGATAATCATTTTGTACTTGGTTCTTATTAGAATTTTATTTTTCTGAATGAATATTACTGTGGGTATTTTTAGTTTTCTCCTATGAAGTTGAAGGGTATAGTGTGGTTAGTTCCAAACTATTTTTTTCAATGACTGAAAACATTGTTAAATTATTCTTCACTATAGTTATTGAGGCGATTTAAACATATTGACGTTTGTTCTGCTAAATGATGTGTCTCTTTTTATCTCAGTGTGAGACTTGTATAAAAGGACAAATGTTTGCAAAAAACAAGACTTACATTATTTAATGTTAGACAAGAAAGTGAAGACTGAATATTTACAATTGGTCCAGGGCTTTCTTCAAATACAAAGTACTACTACAAGTGCGGCGACAGTTCCTTGTCGGCTATGAGTGAAGAGCATGTTTTCATTACCCCAAATTTGTCAAGTCCACATAGTTATCCTCATCGGATAGCAGTAATAGGAGATTTGGGTCTTACAAGCAATTCGTCTACCACTATTGATCATGTTGATAAAAATGATCCTTCATTGATTTTAATGGTTGGTGACTTGAGTTATGCAAACCAATACATTACTACTGGTGGTAAAGGGGCATCTTGTTTTCAATGTACATTTCCAAATGCGCCTATTAGAGAAACATATCAGCCTCGTTGGGATGGATGGGGCAGGTAATTGTTCTATTCCAGGTTTCTATAAATTAAATACTAACAAACATTCGATTTACTAAAATGCAAAATCAACTTTTGTCAAAGCTTCCCTGGTTCCATCTTGATGGTTGTTTTAAGAAGAACTTGATGAATACGACGTATGGAGACATGAAGTTTCCTAGCTAAGATAAACATATTCTCTTGAAAACTTATCAGCGTGAAGTTATTAATTTTGCATCTTACTTTTATTATAAAAGCCAATAATTCTAAGTTTGAATTTCAGAAATTGCACAGCATGTTTGAGGATATTTTTTTAGTTTGGTTTCAAACTAAAGCTTTAGTGGTTGCAGCAATGAACTATATGCTTTTAGAGACAATCTTATGCAAATTAGCCTTGATTTCCGATTTGCAACTTATAGACTATCTTATTCAAATTAAAGCCTGATTTACTACATGTATATGTAAACTTTTATTTTCTTGTAATTGTTGTGACCTAGTCCAAGCTTCAAATAGGATTTGTTTTTGTAACCGAAAAGAGGATTTTGTAAGAAATATTGCATTCAAGCTTTTATTAGAATATTTCTAATTGCGATCAAGTATGGAGGAGCGTGCATAATTGAAGGGCTGAAGGGCTCAGATGTAATTAACTACATTAATTTGTAATAAGGCAATTCACATTTTACAAAAGAAGTGAGTACATAATTATGTGCATTCATGTATGGAGGAGGATATATAATTGAGCAGCTTGAGATGTGATTAATAGAATTAAATTGTAATTGGTAGGGCTTTTTTATCCTAGTAGAAAGTTTTTTTTTTTTTTAATATATATATATATATATATATATATATTATCATA
>CBVK0100036564.1:0-11537 GCA_900067695.1 Picea abies | reverse complement strand
GAAGGAAGCTCAAGCACATTCATACTTTGATGAGGAAGATGAGACACAACCATTGGAGTGCAAGAAAATAACGTTGTCAGTCTTCCCGAAGCTACCATATAAATCTGTGTTGACATGTGAGGATGTCAAAAAGATCCTGAGTGTTGCGTTCATCACAAAACCAACGATGAAGAAGCTCATAACTAGGGTCTCGTCAAGTAAATTCTTAAACCCCCAACCCATTTCATCTTTTGTCCACCGCACTTGCTCAACGGTCAGAGCAACCCCCATCATTGATATTCAGGAAGAACCTGTTCCTGACACCCTTCGATCCACCATCATCATCGAACACCCTCCATCACCACCACAACCCTAATCGCCAACCCAAAAAACCACCAATCCACCCCAAACCACAGATCCAGAGCAGATGTAGCTTGATCCCCCAGAGAAAGAAGAGTGAGAAATCCTAGAAACAACCTAGGAGTTGTCTAAGATGAGACCAAAAGCTTTTGTTCCAAAATGCAAAGTACCAAAGTAAAGCCTACAGCTGACTGGTTCGAACCCAGACACCCAGGACAAACATATTGTGCCTTTTGTGCCAGAAAAGGACACCCGAACCATGGAGGAGCCACAAGATCAAAGTACCCAGAACATCCCCTCAACGACCAAGGTTGAGGGTGGCCATAGAAGTGAAATGTAAGGAGTTTATGTAAGCAAAGTAGAGGAGATACCAGAGGTTCATAAGGAACCTGAGTCAACTTTTGGGCAGAGCACAACATCCGTTTAGGAATAGATGGAGTTGGTTCTCCAGAACCCTTAGCAGTGCATAGAGTTGCTACAAATCTGCCTAGCCAAAACATAAGTTCTGACACTCTTTCCCTTAGTGCTAAGGTTGAGGCTTACGCTAGGACCAATAATAGAGGAGGAGGTAGAGACTCGCTCAGAGCATTCAACAACCAATGGAATTCCACTGCAGACTAGAGCACCTAGAGATGCAACCCCTTCATCAGCTGACTTTGCACATTGGACAACAACACATTTGGTTGAAATGATAAGAGCATCTACTAATAAACTAGAGTAGAGGCTCCATCAAGCCGAGAGGTCTTCCAAGCATGCAAGGGAGGAATCTCTCCTTGTGCAAGCATGCAAGACACAAGAAGCACATGCAACGATCCAGGTTGAGTGCAGACTGGAAAGAGTGTAGGAAATGCATGTTGAAGCCTAGCCATAGATTAGAAAGGTCACACCCCAGCTTCTCAAAGCCAGGGATGTAGGAGATCCAAAGCATCAGATTAAGATACTCCAAGGAGCATGGACACAACTAGCCACTGGCGCTGAGCATATGGAAGTGCAGTTGTGGAAGACTCAACAAGAAGTAGAGAAACAACCTTGGAAGCTATAGGAACATATGGAAAAGGTAGTGCTAGAAGGAAACAATGCCCGAGAAGCACTACATAAGTGCACAACTAAGTGAACAAGGATTTTCAGGGGAGTCAATGACTAGATGGGAATCCTCACTAGACGCAACCAAACCTTGGAGGATGTGAGCACTAGAATCTAGGTGTTGAATGAAGAGGTTGCATCTGTGATGGATCCGCTGGAGAAACAAAATAAGTTCAAATAGATCCAACAGGTGAACAATGAACTGAACGCCCTCTTTGAGGCGCAATCCGTAGAAAAGAAGGATTTGTGTGACTTTTGTCCTATCATTCAGACAATGTACATGCATATGCATAAATTTGATTCCACAATAGATTCTGAGTGGAACTCGTTGGTCACATCCAATATCAAGGGATGTATTACATAGGTGACCCAACATTTCGTAGCAGAGGCATCACTCCTTCCCAGGAAGTGGCAGGATAAAATTGGAAGTTTTCAAGGTGTGAGGAAGTAAGCCTTGGATTTGATCCCAGAGTTGGTCCCTTCCTTTGAAGAGGCAAAAGAAAAGGAAGCACAAACAAAAGAGAAGAAGAAAGATGAAAAGGAGGACAAGGGAAAATGGCAGTTGCTCCTGGAAGTTTTGAAAGAGTTGAGTACTTGACTCGAGGCTGATTCAAGGTTTGTGGTCGAATCCTATTGGGCCCTTCTTTTTTGGATAAGGAGTCGTGCAAGAAGGACTACAGTCCCAATTTTGTCTTAGTAGGAGTTGCGCAAGATTCAGAAGAAGCTGGACAACAAATCAAGGAGAAGCAACATAAATCAATTGCAAAAAGGACAATGCAATGCCGAGAAAGAAAAAGCAGTTGCAACTAAAAAAGAAAGCATGAAAACCAAGACAGAAGACACAACCTAGATTATATATAGGGTTGAATATGATTGTAAAAGGGTTGTTGTTGTTGATTGTTTGGTTCAGTTGAATTGTGATTCTATTCAGGTCGATCTGTCCCTTACAGTTAGGTTGATGTCATAGTTGTTGTCTGTTGTAGAGATGTGAGGTTCTAATTCTGTAATGTAATTTGTACACCATTTTTGGAGTTAGAGATCTGTGACAGGAGTCCAGAGCCAAGAGTCTGTAACAGAGCGCTATTGTGTATCTCTAAGTTTGTAAATGAAGAAAGAATTGAAGATAATATGAAAAGGGATCTAAATTTTCAAAATATCTTGTGTCTTTTTGTGTTATACTTATGCATTGCAGTACTTCTTTATGGTTCATGAGTTCCACATAATGTCTCTATGTTTAAATTCTTGTTCACAACATAAGTAGTTCCAATTCTTTCACATGGGAGTTCAGATTTTTTTTCTAGTTAGATGTATTACGCAAGATCAGGATGAATCTTGAAGGTTTTGGGAATCATCCTAAGTCTTTTCCTTTCCCTTCCCTATCTATTTTTCTTAGCAGTTCTTCGGGTGAGACTTCTTCTCTTCAGAGGAGATGAAAATGCCAACGCTCTAGACTATTCGGTACCTTTTGTTGGTAACCTGAGAAGGACCCTAGTCGGATCAAAATTGCGCCAACAGAATGATCATGCCTAGAGATGGAACAAACATAGACACAAATTCTAGCTCTGATACCACAATGTAACATGCCTATATTATTATCTAAGCCACAATACTACCAATTTGGTTTACCATATTATAAAAATTAAACAATTCTTTTAACATTTCTCTTAATTTAACTTTTATACATTTAATTATACAATAAAAACCTTCCTAAATAATTGTATAACCATATAATCTTCTCTAATACCTTGATTTCACATCTTGGTCACCCTACTCGGTGTAAATCCTTCACTAAGGTAACCCTGGCACTATACTTTTCGTATAATGAATCCATAATTCATACTAACATGATATGAAATGTATAACATAACAAGAACAAAACTATAAACATACACAAACACATATAAACCATAAACAAAATATGTACACAACATTAAGCATATAAAACCATAATCATAACACTTATCTTGTGTAAATGGTACCAACTAGATGTCGACCTCAAGCGTTCGACCTATTCATAAACTCTTTTTCTCTAGTTCTCTCAGTATAAAGTGATCTGAAAGCTAGGGATATGACTTCACTAGGGAAAATAGACTCTCTCTAAGTCAACTAGGGTCTCATAGTCAGTGCATGGTTCAAACTAGGGAAAGATACCAAACTCTAGTAGCAACTCCAACCAAAATGCTCTCATCCCCCTCAACCTACACAACCCAAGGAAGTGTATGTTAACCCATTCTTTTCACTGTAGTAACTCAAAACATCACACTTCCCTTCTATGGCTCCAACATAGGTTGGATAGGGAGTCTTAGATTTGTGGCTCTAGGAGATCCAACTTCTCTCTTGAATTCTATAGGTACCTTCCAGGCTTCACACCAAGGGAAATCTATCATAGATAATTCTCCCTCTAGGTCTCTAGCCTTCCCCAAGGAAACCCAAGGATAATTGTTCCCAATAATCACATATGATTCACCTATAATCCTCAAGGTCCTCAAGTAATAGGGTCTCAATGGCTCCCCATTATCACAATCAACTAGAGTTCACAATAATGAATAAGCAATCATCAATATTGATCTAGAATGATATAGAACGATACATTTTCCATTGTAAATGAAGATGATGTATGCACATATTAAAATTTCCATGTGGAACCCATGTAGCCACCTTCCCAGTTCCTTTCCACCACTTGGGAACTCTTCCCCATACTTAGGAACTTAGGAAATAATATATGCATTATGACTTGGGACATAGTAATATAATATTATATTCATGGATTATTTGCTTAGATTAGCTCATTTTCTTTAATCCCTTTATCACCCTTTCCCTCTCATGGATTCCTAGCCTCCCATAATATCTCGTCTAATTGGTCTATAAAAATGATGTATTTTTATTAATATATTTGAGAATTATTACAATGTACAATTCTAGACTAATAAACCTTTTAGCATATAACATCTCTAGCCTAATATCACAGAGGAACTTTGGCCCAAAAAATGCACACACATGAACTTTGGTCAAAACATAATGGCTCACCAGTATAAAATATCATATGTATATATTCATATAATCAAGGATCCAAAATTGGGACATTATAAGAGAAAATGCCTCCAAGGTGAACATAACACTACTTAAATGAACATGCCAGGAGAAAAAACCTCCAAGGTGATCAAAATACCACATGTATGACATGATAGAATAATAAAATTCCAAGTTGAACAAGCCACCAAGTGAATTAACATGGTAGGAGAACAAATATTCAAGATGATTCAAACCACCACATGAATAAATATTGATCATATCAGATTCAATTAATTTTCAATACCATTGTACATATCATTCTAGGGAAATCATTTCCGAAAACTAAACTTTAGGTTCACAAATAAATTTCAACAACAATTATACAACATCTCAAAAATGATTCTATTACACCTTAGATTCACCTCAATGTACCCTTATTTTTTTTTCTAGATGTGGACCACCATATGAGCATATTATGTGCCTTATTGTATCATCATGATCCAAAAGTGTGGTATTTTCACGCATCTATTGTATTGGACCATGATCATATGTTCTATGTATTGGTAGGGGGGCTATGTAGTATCTCCAAACCCCATGTGGTTGACCATAACCTGTCCTTTTAGTATCCACTTCAAGATATGATTTTCTTTAATGGCTATCATCAACATCCCCTTGATGTTGGTAACTCTTCATCATCGATCATTTATAATATGGGTTGGTATTGAAACATCTTGGGGTGTGTTGGAAGCAAGACAAATCAGAAAGAAAGGATATTTTTGGAAGAAAGACATGCATGAGGAAAACGACAACTGGAAGGAAGAGCAACATGTGCGCATGCATGGAAGACCTAATGACATTAGGGTTAGGGTTTTTGTAATACATTGTAATGGTCGATGAGAAAAAAAAGTATATATAGAGATACCTAGGAGATCTAGGTAGGCAGTAGTTGTTCATTATGAAAGAATTATTTGAGGGAGAGACACATTTTAGGAGGAGAGTAGTTGTTCAGTTTGAAGAGACAAGGGGAGGAAGGAGTCATGTTTTGATAACTAGTTTGTAATAGGCTCTCATATGAACCAATGTTGTAAGTTGTTGAGATGTAGAGGGTCAGAAGGGGGGATATCATGTTTAGATCACAGGCTGAGGAGCCTGGTGTGATCTAGTCCACCTCATAATAGATCTCCACCTGATGAAGAATGGGTTGTAAAGCACGCAGGGCTGTAGTTTTGGACTTACCATAATAGAAGAGATCAGACCCAAATCTTTGTGTACGTAGCCTAGGGGGGGTGAACCATGGTAAAACCTATGTTATGTGATTGAATTATTGTGTATCTTTTATTTTCTATGGGTAGATGTTAGAATTATGTATGAATGAACTAATGAATCTGATTCCATTACATGCATGAATGAGAATACTAGTACATTTATTTAATAACTATATAGAACTCTCAGCCTGCACTAACAGATCCCAACTTAATCTTGGACTGCAAGAACTTGAGTATTGTAGTCACCCATTAAGACTATCTTGGGTGAGACTGCATAGTGCACTCTATGCACTGCGTTGCCTTTTGGTTTACTAGGAGGGCCGATAGTTTTAGAGGCTTTGTTGCATCCCTAGTAGACCTGAACCTAGGTTAATCATGTTAAAGGTATAGATCAGATAATTAAAATAACAAATGGTTTCGTTGTCGAGTTCAACGTTTCGCATCACACCTAGCATGCTACACATTGAAAAAATCATGGGGACGAAACCCCTAAAGGACTTAGCTCAAATACAGTTGGTATTGATGCGGATACCGACCAAGGCCTTTTATAAAATGCAAGTCAATGTTACATAGGAGGTATAGTCTCACGCATGCATAGATGCAATAGAATTGCAACAGAAAAAGGATAATCAGGATGAGATGGAATTGATATTCAAGCAAGCTAATATCGAGACCAAAGAAAAGAAGGACCGCGCGAATGGGATAGAGCAGAAAGTGGTCGTAGCCTACGAGAAAATCCCAAATAATGCGCAAGCGACCGAACTCATGGTGAAAAATAAAATTAATCAGATTGTGCAGACAATCGATCAATACCAACAAGAGATCGAGCATATCTGGGAACATCTCACACCTACCACCCCCCCATTGGTGAAGGATAAAAGGAAATAGGAGGAAACAACGCAGAAAAAAGAGATAGAAAGACAAGTCCATGCGACGACTGACTTGTTCGAGAAATCTGCACAACTCTAGACAAAGTTGGAAGAGGATTAGTAGGTCCAATAGTTGGACCAGGAAGGAGAAAGGATAATTGCAATGATCCAGGACCTCAAGCAGAGGCAGAAGACAATTTCAATCATGGAGCACATCAAAGGAGCATGGGACATGAGGAAACTATAGGCATAACTCATAGTTGCACAAACACAGAAAAAGGAGCGCCAAGCTCAAATTGAACCGTTCTAGGAGCGAGCAACAGAGATCATCACATAGGTAGAGGAAGGCAAAACATATATGGCACAAACCCAAGTAGAATATGCAAGGATGGTCAGCGATGATATTTTGGTGCAAATATTAGATGCACTCAAGGAGAAGACCGCGCAGGCCCAAACGCAAGAAACAAAGCTCAGGGAGAAGTTTCAAGTGATCAAAAGAGAGATCGATGAAGCACACAAGAGTTAGCTGGATCAGGATGAGCCACATGTCAGTGTTGGGGTCCTATTGGAAGAATGATGAATCTGAAATAAAGGCTATTTTTGGAAGAAAGGAATGCACGAGGAAAGCGACAGCTGGAAGGAAGAGAAGCATGTGCGCATGCATGGAAGACCTAACAACGTTAGGGTTAGGGTTTCTGTAATAATTGTAATGGATTATGATCTAGAAAAATGTATATAGAGATACCTAGGAGGTCTAGGTAGGAAGTGGTTGTCCATTATGAAATAATGATGAGGGAGAGACACATTTTAGGTGGAGAGTAGTTTTTTAGTCTAAAGAGACAAGGGGAGGAAGGAGTCCTATTTTGATAACTAGTTTGTAATACTCTGTCATATGACCCAATGTTGTAATATTTTGAGTTTTATATGGTCAGAAGGGGGGATCAGAGGGTTAGGTCACAGGCTTAGGAGCCTAGTGTGATCTAGTCTGCCTCATAATATATCTTGACCCAACGAATAATGGGTTGTAAAGCACGTGGCACTGTAGTTTTGGAACTACCATAACAGAAGAGTTGGGAGCCAAATCTTTGTGGATGTAGCCCATGGGGGATGAACCATGGTAAAACCTATGTTATGTGATTGAATTCTTGTGTCTCTTTTACTATCTTTGAGTAGATGGTAGAATGATGTATGAATGAACTAATGAATCTGATTCCATTACATACATGAATGAGAATACCAATACATTTCTTTAATAACTAGATAGAATTCTCAGCGTGCACTAACAAATCCCCACTTAATCCTATATTGCAAGAACTTGAGTATTGCAGTCACCCATTAAGACTATCTCAGGTGAGACTACGCAACGCACTCTGTGCGCTGCATTTCCTTCTAGTTTACTAGGAGGGCCGATAGTTTTAGAGGATTTGTTGGATCCCTAGTAGACATGAACCTTGGTCAATCATGTTAAAGGTACAGATCAGATAATTAAACCAACAGGGTGTATCTAGTAAGACACATGATTTAGGGGGATTTTCTAGTCTCTCTCACCCTTTTATATATGATGTAAAAGTGTTTCTATTTGTAAAGGTTGTCACACCTATGCATAACGCACTTATTATATTCCTAAGAATGGATCCCTATCCTATGTATTCATCATGCTTTGGCGATATACTATCAGATATGATTTTGTATATGCTCACTCAGTTTCATGTCTTCTGGGGCAATGCCATGGTTTTGAAGGTAGTACACATATCCCAAGGCATTGGTCACTTCCTCCAAGGCACATTTGGGATACTATTTCATCCATGGACATCATCTACATATGCCACATTGGAGACTCTTGAGCACCCTCCTTTTTCACTATTTTTTTATATGTTCCTTACATGAATTGATGGTTGACCCACAAGTGTGGGGTTTATGACAACCATGTGAGTGTTTTTGTTGACTATTTTACTTGGAGCACCATCTTCCTTGCTTTATGGAGCATCTTTGCTTGACTTGAGGGCTTGGTCATACCTTGGATATTCCTTTTAAGTATTCCTTTAGCACATTATAATGAGGCCATCCACTTTTTAGGTCGTTATCCTCATTTTCATGAGGTCATTCCACTTGGATGAGAGTAACGTTGGAGAGTTTCCTACTTGGGAGGTTAATTCACCATGTTTTTAGGCCTCTACATCCCTCTTTCCTTGGAAAATTGGACTATGAGAGAAAATCAACCCCATTATTTGTGGTATGTTCTCTCTCATGAGGGTTTTATGTACATGTGGAATCATTTTATTATGTATTGACTTAGTCTCCTTATTTGTGTGAATGAAAAGTCTTATTTTAGGGAAAATAATTAATAAAGAATGAGAAGGATGTAAAATCATCCTCTATAAATAGAGGCACTCCTCTAGTCATTCCAAATCATTGTGAATTGTTAGATTATTTGTGACTATAGTTAATAGAAAATGCTCCTTTTGAGGTTTTGGTGTCAATTCTTCAAGATTTCCATTTCTTGGTTATCTTCTTGGTGCATTAAATATTTATTATGGTGAATCAAGTCTTCTACTAGATTTCAAGATCAATCCATTTGAGGAGTTACTTAACTTCTTGGAGAGGATATGTTATAGGGTTTGTTCATTCCTTATTATCTTTTTAACTTGTCTAAGTACTTAATACATTTCTTTATCATTCCTTATTTCTTTTTAACTTGTCTAAGTACTTAATACATTTTCATTCAAGTTATAGTTGATCTTGTTTGTGAAGGTTTTTCCTTTTAGGAATCCCTTCTCGTAGGGCCTTCATCCTCTTATCTTATCTTGATTAGGTTGGATATTATTATTATTCAATGGTTCTAATCTCTTACCCTAGACCTTAATATAAAAGTGACCAATTATTAGAGGGGCTTACTTCTTGAACCCATAATCCCTAATTGGATTAAAAAAGGAACTAGTCCTATATCCAACAACCAACCAAAAAAAAAATGTTTTTAATTTTTGTTGTTGTTGTTTAATAAGAAATACAATAGTGAAAATCAAATAATAATTTTTATTTAGATTTCATTTATTTTCTAGTGTAAAGTTAATGGATTATTTAATTTCCTAGACATATTATTCCTAGGGTTTATTCTTAACTATTATGCTCTAACCCTAAGGAGGAAAATCAAATCTATTGTATTGAGATTTAATATGTTATCTAATTTTCTTTGGGTTGATATAAGGTGATTCTAAAATATGGAAATTAAATTGCATCATTAAGAATTAGATTTGGTGAAAGCCCAAGGCTAGGGTTTCGTCCTTTAAGGTGTTTTATTCCTCATTCCTAGACTTTAATTCATTTATATTTTTCTTACCTATATTATCTTACATATCTAGAGGTGATTTTAATATATATATATTGTTCTTGTAATTTATGATAATTTACTTAGAGGTTTTATTTGGTGAATTCCAAGTTCCTACTTATGAAAACCTAGGGGATCCACAGTCCATTTCACAAGTTATTGTGTTTATGTATCTTTATAAATTATCTCTAACACTTGTTGGGATATTACTAAATATGTAATTACCAAATTTTATTAGAATTTAATTCCAATCTAAATTTTTTAATCGTGTTTATCTTACATATCTGATTTGACACACACAATCCACTAGCTCCTAAACTTTCTTTGAAGTGGATATAAATGTGATCCACACAATTGTTTATAGTTGAATATATTTAGAGAATTCTAATCACTGATTCAAATCCCAATGCATTGTCTTGTTATATATTTTGTAGATTTATTAAAGTAAATCATATGATTTCATGGTTTTGTTTCATTTAAAGAGGTTTACTTTTCACCGTTTGGGATACCCCTCATGGGTTCTAGGCATTCGATTGAAGTGTAGTGGGAAGTGTACTAAGATGGTAACGGTGCACTTACCATCCTATTTCCCTAGTTATAACATATTATGGGACCTTTCACAAGGGTGCTAGTTCAGGTTGTAATATTTTTGGCACCGTTATCGAGGATAAGGTCCATCTCCTTATATGTTGGGTTTTATTATTATATGTTTATCTTGTTGAGATTATTTTGAATGATAACCGCGATTATCTCATCTAGAGAATCCACTTAAAGAAAATAGAAAAAAGTATAACCTTGATTGTTTCATCTGGAAAATCCACTTAAAGAAAATAGAACAAAGAGATACATTGGAAGAAGTAATTCCCATAAACAAATTTTTAAAAGATAAAGAAATCTTGGCATTTGAATGTATGTTGGTGACTCCACATATTTGTTATTTGTATGATCGGTATGAAATTATTTAATTTTGAGAAATCATTACACTGTATGTTTAAGGTATGGCTTTTAACAAGAAATAATTTTATGCTACTGTATTTTTTCCTTTGGATATACCATGCATTATGAGACATCCACCAATGTCCCAAAGTTTGATTGAAACCCTTGGTTGGATTTATGACACCTTGAATAATTTATGAATTATATTGTAAATACTAACATTGGTTATGCATATATCTTTATGAAAACATTTTCATATTTGATGCAAGGAGAAGATTCATGGGATTGGTATTGCAGTTTTAATACTAAAGAGATAAAATAATTTCCAAAGTTAATTAAAAAGTTTCAAAAGCATTGGATCTATGGTTATTAAGAAGTTGAAGATTATTATGTATTTCTTGATGTGATAATAATAATAGGGTAAAATATCAATAAACTAATGATAGAATATGACGAAAACCCCTCTAGTGATCTTCTTGTGGAAATAGAGGAAACAAAGGATGTGATGCAAGAGCATCACTCCAACCCATCATCGCACCAACTAGACAAAACATTCAACACGCATTCAATGAAGGGAGAGGCTCCAACCCTCTCATTTTCAAAATTCAAAATGTAATTAAATGTTTGTAAGGATGGAAGATCCAAATAGATGCCTTTGTGCAGATAGTAGATAGAGTCGCCTTTAATGGTTGACAGGCTGAAGATCTA
>CBVK0100036546.1:0-16595 GCA_900067695.1 Picea abies | reverse complement strand
ACGTTCGTTGGATCAGGATCTTATATCAACAACCCGATTTGTCTGCGATGAAACTCTTCTAGCTTATCCTGTCCTTCCACTTAGAATAATCCAACGGATGGAAAAAATTCGCGCTTGATCCAATGATTGACGGGTATTCGAAAAATCAAATTCTCAACTCTTTAGCCCTCTTTAACTTACCCTTCAATTAATTCGATCCGACGGTCGACGGATATTCAGGTGATCATGATCTCATATCTTAGCCCTTGCTTATCTTATCCTTCCACTAATTCAATCTGACTATCATCACATTTTCTCCAGATCCGATGGTCCACGTTCATTTCGGATTTTGGGCTTTGGGTAATTTAACTTTCAAGTTGCCAATTCTTTCAAAGTGAGATTCCCCGAACGATAACCTCCTCGCAAATCCACTGGATCTAATGGTTGCTGGTCTTTTGGATCGATGATCCAATGGCTACTGTTACTCTTCCTCCTGCGCTTATGATCTCTCTGACTTAGAATATTTTCTAAGTGTTCACGGGTCTTGACCTTTGCTCCTCCTGCGAGTCCATCTCTTGGACCACGTCTGCAATTCTGGAAACTGTTATCGCTTCTGAGCTTTCTTGTTTCTGCATATTGTTCGCCTCTCCTCCCGAGCTTATGATTTTCTTGTAAAACATCGACGATGTTGTTCTTGCCATCAATGACAAGCACATGATTTCCTGTAAAACATGCCAACAAGAATCTCCCTTGACCTAATGGAATTTGTTGGCGTTAACAAGTCCACCATGTTTGTTAATCTTGTCTTGGTGGATATTTATGTAGACACATGTGATTGTACCTAATCCTACTTAAGTGCTTTTCATCAATGATGTTGTTAAATGGTTAGTGGTCCTCATTAATGTGATGGTTATGGATTGATTAGTGGTTTAGTATAACTCATTTAATGAGGTAGTTGCATTTGAACCCTATATAATAAGGCCTACAACCATTGCCAATGCACACTAAAAAATATAACGTAGCCTTTTAGAGTGGATTTTTTCCTTTCAATGTTTTCTCTACTATAGATCTAGTGTCACCTCATTATGATTGCATCTAGTTTATGTTTTATATGATTTTTATGTGCTTGGTTAGTTTGTTAATCATGGATTTCTTATGATGTCCATTACCTATTATGAAAAATCGTACATGGTATAAGAGCTCCATGGTTGCCTATGGAGTAAAATTTTGCTTGTAAAGCTTTAGTTCAATGGAGTGAATATGAACACATTTGTGGCAAGAGTCAACCAATTCAACACTACCCTTTTATTCGTATGCTATTTGGTTTATATTTAATGAAGTGAAAATAATAATCTTTGGCTTAAATCCTTTTTCTTTTTTAACTGCATATGTGAGATTTGGTGAACATTGTCTTGTGAATTTGATCTTGTGATGTGAGTTTTCAGTTGTGATCTCTTCACTTATTTCGTATTTTTTTGCTATGGGATTTTTTACAATTGATTTTCAAATCTGAAATCTTGAAGGTAATCTCCGACCTTCTGCAACTTGTGTGGGTGTTTTCCCTGATGTCCATGACCTTCTTCCCTTGCTGCAACCTTTTTCTTTGAGCTTGTGTTCCACTACTACAAGTGTAGCATCCCCACTACTAAACCCATAAAAAATTTAAATTTATGAAACCATTAAGCTAAATGCATCTAACTTCATTTCCAAAATATGAATGCAACTAATTATATTCACACACAACAACATATAATTCATTCAAAACACATAGTTCCTACACAACAAGTAAACCATAAATAAAAGTAAGACAAATATAAATACTTATATTTTAATAACAATTGTGCAAACGATTGTAGATGTTGAAATTAGCTCAGAAACTCAATATAACATTCATTAATTTCAACCTCCTATTAAGCTTAAAAAATAAAGCATAAAAACCCATTACAAAACTGTGCTTAATGAGCATAAATAATATTGTCATATATATGATACTAAAAACCAACAACGGAAAATCACTGAATAGTAGACACATTCTTCATATTTGGCACAATAATTCTGGACAATGTCCCTTAAAGAAAAACATAGGAAATATAAGATAGCTCTAAGGAGATTTATTTATTGAACTCATAGAGAAATACACAGAGATTACAACAGCAAGTAGCAACAAAATAACTCAGCATATAAACATGAAATGGGTTCCAACTTACATCCACTATTTGCGTGCCAAAGATCCCAATGACTTAGACTACAAAATATGCACTCAGATTTTGATAAACAAGTCTGCAAGCTACCTTCTCACAAACAACAAACTTTCCTTGATTTTTGTGCACTCAAACTGTACTTTTAAGTATTGATTTGACATAGCTAGACACCTAAAAAATCGTGCCAATCCTTTGCCTTGATTTCTATGTCTAAATATTGTTGTACAACCCTCAAAACAATGCATTACGACCTCATTTATGCTGACTGTTGCATTTTTGGGAATGCGTGCTAGCTTCCTCCAAGAAATTTGCACCCTCCACTAGCTGTACAGACTCCTCAATCTCTAGGGAAGTGTGACCTTCCCTTGCTGTCACTCCTCTCTACTTCAGAGCTCAATCTCCCTTGGTCTCTCTGAATGACCCTTGAACTTCCTCACCAAGGTCTCCTCAAAGTATGCGCCCCTCTCTCTCATGAGCCACCTTTATCTGTTTTTGAAATGTAATTGCCCTAACCCTTGGTCTTCCATTGAGATTGACGGTCAAGATTAGATATTTCCCTCATGAGATCAATGATCACTACTTAGTCATTCTTTGAGGTCACTTAAGTCACTAAAGTGACCCATAGCATCATAAAGTCAATTTTACACTTAAAAATTAAAAGGACCCAACTTTATAAAATCCCTTTATAAAGTTACTTTATAAAACATATTATAAAGTCACTAGGGAGAAAGTGTGCTCGGTCACTTCCGCATGTTGGGAGATGTGAATGCATAAGTACCTTTGAGCTACCAATTCTAACGCTCCCTCTGAGAGAGAGAGACACTTCTAGTATCACCACCAGAATCTGTCTTCAATTCAGATGTCGTAGCTTCTCCCTTTTTATTAGAAGCCTTTTCTGCCTCTGATCAAGAAGCCACTACTCCCACTGCACTAGAAGCCTCCGATGTTACCTTTTTTGATCCATGAATTGAAGACATGCTCCTAGGAGACTTCACTCTCTCCCGAGGATCCATCTGTGTTGACTCATGCCTATTGATTCCTCTAAGAGTTCCGGAAGAGGACTGAGTCCCCGATAACAACTCTCTCTCCTGTGCAACCCACCTACTCTCTGACACAGAATCAGAATCCAAAAATCCACTGGACCCCAACACAGGTCGTCCCAACAACCTGTACAAAGTATCATACTAGACACCAAGCAACCCTGTTGTTTCTGGAGTATCTCCCTATGGATATAAAAATACTCGACCATAGTAGAATTCCATTCCAAATCCATCAACCTCTAGAGCCGATACTGAGAGTAAATTAACTATCAACTTTGGAATATACAACACCCTGAAAACCTACTGACTCTAGTTGGAATCTAACACTTCCAACACCCTTTACTGCAAGTCATGAGTCGGGCCCACTGCCAACAACACAATCTGAGTATGTTTCTGAAAGACTAAGGAACACTAACCTCATTCTTGTCATATTCCAAGAATATCCACTATCCATGAACCACACTTCAATGTAATGGAACACAAGGAAACCACTGCCCACAGGACTAGTCATGAGAGAAAACTCCTCATATTTCTAAAAAAACTCAACAATCTCTATTGATGTTGACACCTCTAGTTCCTAATTCTTCTTCTTCCTGTTCAAACACTAACTAGTGTAGTGTCCAATCTTGTGACATGCAAAGCATCTCACCTTGCTCATGTCCTTCTTCTTCTCATTTCTTGTGACATGCAAAGCATCTCACCTTGCTCATGTCCTTCTTCTTCTCATTTCTCTTTCCTACAAGATCAACTTTATTTTCGTTTGCACCATCCACTGCCTTCTCCTGAGACCCCCCAATGATCTCCTCATGTGTAAATTCATACAACAATTTGATCCAGTCAAGGAGATTCTCTCTCCCCACCACACACTTCATGAAAACTTCCCACTCCTTGGTGAATCCTTTTAAGGATATACACACCAACTCTGAGTCTGGAATAAATTCTCCGAAAATCACCAACTCGTCCTTCACCTGTGCAACTCGTGTGAGGTAGGAGGCCACACTCTCTCCCTTGTCCATCCTAGAACTATGAATCTTGTCACAGAGATCCATTTTCTGATTCTCATTCTTTTCCTCATACAAACCCTTCAGTAAATCCCACATGTCCTTGGTTGTCTTCTTCTCAGCCAAATGTGGAATAAGTTGGTCTCTTACTCCGTCCAAAATGATTCTTTGATCCTTGGATTCTTTCACTTTATGGACGTTCATATCTATGGGATCTAATGCAGGTAATGGCACGATAGTGTTTGCAGACAACCACAAATTTTTCTCCTTGAGAGCACTTGTGATTATCAACTTTCATTGCAGGTAGTTGGAGATCCCATCCAACCTATCTTCATACCTTATGCTGGAATTCATCTTTGTCCACCTGAAAAAGAACCTTCTTTCCCCTTCTTCAAGAAAATACCCTAGCGAATCACTTGTTGTCCGAAGTGCCAAACTGTCCACTGAACTTCAGAGCACCAACTTTGATACAATGTTTAAATTAGCTCAGAAACTCAATATAGCATTCACTGGTTTGAACCTCCTATTAAGATTCAATAGTAAAGCATAAAAACCCAATACAAAACTGTGCTTAATGAGCATAAATACTGATGTCAATTATCTGATACTAAAAACCAATAGTGGAAAATAAATGAACAATAGACAAATTCTTCATATGTGGCACAATAATTCTAGGAAATGTCTTTTAAAGAAAAACACATGAAAGATATGACAACTTTAAGGAGATTTTTTATTGAACTCATAGAGAAATACACAGAGTTTACAACAACAAGTAGCAACAAAATAACTCAACATATAAACATGAAATGGGTGCCAACAGAAATCCACTGTTTGCGTTCCAAAGACCCCAACAACTCATACTACAAGATATACGCTCAGATTTTGATAAATAGGTCTACAAGATGCCTTCTCACGAACAACAAACTTTCCTTGATTTTTGTGCACTCAAACTATACTTTTTAGCATTGATTTGACACAACTAGACACCCAAAAAATCATGCCAAGCCTGTGCCTTGATTTATGTGTATAAATACTCTTGTATGACCCTCAAAACAATGAAGTATGGCCTCATTTATGCTGACTGCGAAATTTCTGGGAATGCGTGCCAATTCCTTTTAGAAATTTGTGCACTCCACTAGATGTACATACTCCTTAATCTCTAGGGAAGTGCACCCTCCCCTTGTTGTCACTCCTCTCTACTTTAGAGCTCAATCTCCCTTGGTCTCTCTGAATGACCCTTCAACTTCCTCACCAAAGCTCAATCTCCCTTGGTCTCTCTGAATGACCCTTCAACTTCCTCACCAATCTCTCCTCAAATTTTCCACCCCTCTCTTCCTCACGAGCTGCCTTTATCTATTTTCGAAATGTAACTGCCCTAACCCTTGGTCTTCCAATGAGATTGACGGTCAAGATTAGATATTTCCCTAATGAGATCAAGAATCACGATTTAATCATTCGTTGAGGTCACTTAAGTCACTAAAGTGACCCATAACATCATAAAGTTACTTTTACATTTAAAAATTAAAAAAACCTAACTTTATAAAACATATTATAAAGTCACTAGGGAGAAAGTGTTCTCGGTCACTTTCGTCTCCTGGGTGAAGTCAATGCAGAAGTACCTCCGAGATACCAATTCTAACAGTATAGGACAGACGTTCCACTCAACCATAGAATTTTAACTTGCTCCAAGTCTTAACAAGTCACCCATGAGCCAAGGCTAGGAATCCACAAGAGAGGGTGTCTCTCCCCTGCCCACTCATAGTCCAAATGTTCCCACAACCCACTGTTTTTTCCTACAACTATCCCAATCCTACCGCTCTCTTCCTCTCAACCTACACAACCTAAGAAATGGGATCCCTCTTCATTGCATACAGTCCCTCAGGCCTTCCTACTTCTCTTTAGGGCTCCAACACAGGTTGGTTAGGAATCTCTCTTGCCGGGGACTTTAGGGATGTCACTACAAGGAAAAATGCGTAGAAACAAGCTCACTGTTGGTGGGGTAATTTCTTTCACACTCTCACTCTATAGGCCTAAAAACCCGTTTCTTCATGCATTGAACAACTCCAAAACAACTACCACACATGCACACTATGGATTCCTTCAAGATTCCATGCTCCCCTCTCCCTTGTTCAAAAACTCGTTGTAAGAACTCTCCCCCTTTTTTCATACGAATTTCACTTTTACCCCAAACAAGTTGACTCTCACTCTCCCCAATGTTGATTTCACTTCAAGCTAACGCTCCCAATAACTAAGGGATGTGACTTCTCACACCCACTCTCTTATATGTATTCAATGATTGGGATCTCATATACTCAAGGGGGAAAATTAGAAGGTTCACTCAAAACAATAATTTTAGGAAATGGTTTGGGATTTAGACACATGAATAGAACCCCCTTAGACCCCTCCTCTCTTGTGGAAAACTTAGCCTCCATGACTTTTCCCATGTCCATCTATATATGACATCAATTTATTATTTATTATTTTTGATATACAATGTTTACATATTACATCACTTATCCCATGACCATATATCATATATACATTATACATCACTAAACCGGGAATTAAAAATAGGAATGTTACATTCCCTTCCCCCTACAATTTTTCACTGTTCTTAGTGCACAACACTATATCGTTATAAATGTACACAAATTACACCATAATACATAGTATTTTTACAAGTTCACAATTCCCGGAGCAATTCCAACCATAAGCCTCTTGTTCCCCTCAACCTGCACAACCCAAGGATGTGCACCCCCTTCTATTCACTGAAGTCCCTAAGAATGTACTACTCCCCTTCCTCAACTCCAAAAAAGGTTGGCCATGAATATTTAAGATGTGGTTCTAGGAATCCCAATTGCCAAAATGGAGCCTTGCGCACTTATATACGAATGCACATTCATTTTTCTTCAAAATTTGCAAATTTTTGTGGGTATTCCTTTCGCATGGTCTTCTCGTGTTCTCACATAACATCTTTAATACCGTACTAGGTATATTGAAACTTTACCAAGATGATAGCTTTGTTCTTGAACACCTTGACTTTTCGGTCCAAGATGCACATTAGTTCCACCCGAAAGTTCCCTTCACGTTCCACCTGGATCATAGTTCAATCAATTACATGGTTAGGATTAGGCACATATTTCTTCAATAAAGAAACATGAAACATATTATGAATTCTCATGTATACATGCAATGAAATCATGTATGCAACTGGGCCTATCTTCTCCAAGACTTCAAATCACCCACAATATCTCCCTACCAACTTTGGGAAACTTCCCAATCTTAGTGAGATACTTTTTTCTTTTACTTTTAAAAACACATGGTCGCTCACTTTGAATTCCTTGTATGCCATGTTCTTATTTGTATAAATATTTTTCCTGTCTCATGCAACCTTTAAATTCTGGTTGATCTTTACCATCTACTCTTCCATTTCGTTAAGCAATTCTGGTCCAATAACTGCTGTGTCTGTTGGGTTATCCCAACTCACTAGTGTGTGCATTTTTTTCCATACAAGGCTTCAAATGAACTCATCTTCAATGATGTCTGATACATGTTATTGTAAGAAAATCCAACTAGATGGAGGCATTCTTCTCACTTGGAAGGTTGTT
This sequence comes from Picea abies, assembly GCA_900067695.1. Classification (NCBI taxonomy): domain Eukaryota; kingdom Viridiplantae; phylum Streptophyta; class Pinopsida; order Pinales; family Pinaceae; genus Picea; species Picea abies. The sequence continues at coordinate 8,766 of CBVK0100036546.1, read as the reverse complement.
CCATTACTTACATTATTAGCATATATTAAATTATCTTGTTAATCCTCTTTGTTTTTTTGTCTGACTGTGGGTGATATGATGTAATTTAATTTAAATTTGTCCCAAATACTTTAAACAACCCCTTCTAGAAAATTGAAGTGAACTTGGGATCTTTGTCAGAAACAATTGCCTTGGTCCATGTAGTCTGACAATTTCCTTCATGTAAATTTCTACGATGTTGGCTGCCTTGTGAGTTGTCTTCACCAGAACAAAATGTCTAGTCTTAGTTAATTTATCCACCACTACCGTGATGAAATCATGTTGCCTCATTGTTTTGGGAAACTTAGTAATAAAATCAATTGTAACAACTTCCCATTTCCATTCAGGAATGGGCAATGTCTATAGTGGTCTAGTTGGATGTCTATGCTCAACCTTTAAATTTTGACATTCTAGGCTTATGACTATGTAATCAACCACCTCTTTCTTCATTCCCAACCAAAAGTATTGGCCCTTACAACTGCACTTGATTTTTGATATCTTGGGTGCCCATCATAAGACACATTGTGCATTTCCCTTGGAACTATATTTTTAAACTCTTTGGACTTTGGAACATATACCTTGCCTTTGTACACGAGGACTCTATCCTATTTCAACTCATAATATTTAAATTTATACTGAAAATTGTTTGGCTATAATTCTTCTTTTATTTGCAAATAATGCTAATCTGAATTTGCAGCCTCTAAAATTTTGTCTTTTAAATCAAACTTGTACATGCTAATGGTTGTAGCATGCATCTTGTGCACTCTCTTGCTGAGTTCATCAACCACTTGGTTCTCTTTGCATTTGATATGATTTATATCAAATTCATACTCACTAAGGAGTTCTAGCCATCTATTTTGTCTGGCATTTCGCGTTGGCTTCTAAAAACAATGTTTCAGACCACTATGGTTTGTCCTTAGTTCATTTTTTCTGCCCATGAGATAATGTCTCCACATTTTCAATGCATGAACAATAGCTACCAATTCAAAATCATGGTTGGCATAGTTCCTCTCATGTTATTTCAACTTTTTTGACTCATAACATACCATATGCCCATTTTGCATGAGGACTCCACCAAGCCCTCCCTTGCATGCATCAATGCATACAACAAAATCTTCATTTAGTTATGCAACATTCAATATTGGTGCACTTGTCCAAATATTCTTCAGTTGTTGAAATCTTTATTCACATTTAGAAGTCCATTCAAATTTTACACTAATCTTTTGCAAATAAGTAATTGGGTTTGCAATTTTTGGAAAACCTTTAATGAATATTCTATAATAAACTGCAAGTCCCATGAATGATCTAACCTTTGTAAAATTCTTTTGTGTTGGCCATCCTATAATGGTCTTTATTTTCTTAGGATCAACTGCTATCCTGTCCTCTCAAATAATATGGCCTAAGTAATGAATCTTCCGTTGACAGAATATGCACGTACTTAATTTGGCATGCAACTGATTCTCTCTCAATACTTGTAGTACCATCCTTGAATGTTTCCCATGTTTCTCCTCTATCCTCGATTAGATGAATATATCATCTAAGAAAACAATTACAAACTTGTCCAAATATTTTCTGAACACTCCAATCATTGGACACATGAAGAAGACTGATGCATTTGATAGTCCAAATGACACCACCACAAACTCATAATGTTCATATCTTGTCTTGAATACTGTCTTGCTGATATGTTCTTTTTTTATTCTCACTTGCTGATAGCTTGACTTCAAGTCAATTTTGTAAAATATTATTGCACCTTTAATCATATAAAATAGATCATCAATCCTTGGAAAGGGGTATTTGTTTTTTATGGTAACCTCATTCAACTGTTTGAAATCAATGCACAACCTTAAGGTTCCATCCTTATTTTTCACAAAGAGAACCGGGGAACCCTAGGGTGACACACTTGGTTGTATACATCCCTTCTTCAAAATTTATTCAAGTTGTATTCAAAATTCTTTCAACTCTGGTGTGCCCATCCTATAAGAAGCCTTGGACATTGGGGAAGCTCCTAGCACCAAATCAATGGAGAAATCAATGTCTCTCTTTGGTGGAAACCCTGGTATCTCCCCAAATACATCCTCATAATATTTCAAGACTTGATGGTATTCGAAATGTGGAATTTTATCTTTGGTTTCCTCTTCCTTGTGGGTTATGTAAATCCGACATCATTTCTTGAAACTCTTATTTAACTGCATCAGAGGGTATTGCATGTCCTCATGCAATTAAATACTAGAAAATCATAATTATTGTTGTTCCAAAATTGTTCAAAATTATTCAGACTACTTCCTTAAACATTTTGTGTTGCATCAATGAGGAGATTCAAATTGGATTATGAAGGATCATGCTTCTTTGATTTCTGCATTTTTATTTTGATCATCAATCTCTTGTTTTGATTTATTGTCTTATGGTTTTGTTCATACTACTTTCTGGCATATTTTCTCAACAATTTATGCTTTTTCTTTAGTTCTGATGTTCCTCCCTAATTTTGGCTCTTTGTGTCTTAAGCCTTTCATTAATGTTCCTATATAAAACTTCCAATTCTTTAATGATTATCTCAAGTTTATTGATTCTCATATTTCTCTTTTGTAACTTGGAAGTTAGAGTAGAAACAATAGTTCTACAGGGGTTACCTAAGTTTCATCAACCTGGTTTTCTTCAAAAATCATTTTTCCTTCAAAAACTTGTTGTTCAAATACCTGTTTACTGAATGTAGGATACAGAGTTGAACTTCTTTTTCTAGGATTTTTAGGTAATCCTTGAAATATTGAAGCTTTGTCTACCTTTTTTATTGGTCTTGGTGCCAATTCGTCCTGAATTTATTGGTATTTCCTGGTCATAACCCTAGTGATCCTATATGGAATTGATGGAATGCCTTTATAACTCTATCCTCTATTTTTTCTTGATGGCTTTGAAGATATAATTTCTACAAGTGAGTTGCAACCCTCATCATGTGGCATTCTTTCCTTGTTGTGTAAACCCTCCTCATTTCTAGTAATAGGTGTCTCAGGGTTTCCGATAATTCTCGCGTTCTCTATTACTATTTTTCCTTCTTGAAAAGCATTCCTTACTAGAAATCTATCACAACTCTGATTTAATTTTCTCAACTCTTCTACAATGATTGATTTAATTAGGGCGTTATGATAGATACTTATGTCTATGTTTTGAGGGTTTTTCTGTATAGTTGTTGCCATTTTTGTGAGGCTCTTTAAGAGAAATAAAGACATATTAATATTTTTGTTTTTCTCCTTTAAATATTGCAGAAGGCAAATATGGTAGAGAAAAAATACATTGTACCCCCCCCCCCCAAATAAAGACATATTAATATTTTTGTTTTTCTCCTTTAAATATTGCAGAAGGCAAATATGGTAGAGAAAAAATACATTGTACCCCCCCCTCACAAGTTAAAAACTTTTGCAAGAAAAATGTAATGTCTCTCGATGGGTCGACTAACTAGGTAAGTGGCACCCCCTTGCTCCAATCGAGATTATTTCTTGACCTGTTCATGAATGGAGTCCATTCCTTTCCCTTTAATCACTAGTTTTTGAACCACTATTTTCCTTTTCTCTCTAACCTTGTCACCAATGCCAACAATTCCCCTGTAACAAAAATCACAATATCCCCCACTTTGGAAGTTTCTCGATCGAAGGTTTCAGGAAATTCCTTGGTTATTCTATCATTGTGACCCTGGAAATGTTCAAACAATTGGAGAAATCCTTCTTGATGGAAAATCATTCTACATTTAGGACAATTTTCCAGCAATTCAATCCCCTGAGGCTGATATCTAATAACACATGGGACCACCATCCTTCCTCTACTCTACAAAGGTGAGATATTAGGAAACAACTTGACACTTCTGTAGGAGTTCAGATTGAAATGGGGAATTTTAGTTAACATTCGAATGATATGGGTTTCAAAACCGTGGTGGTTTTGGGTTGTCGTGAGGGTTTAATCAAATGATTATAGGTAGAGGTAATTCGCATAAGATTATATGATATGTGTTAATCATTAGGATAAAGGACTATAGGTTAATGGTGTATGGTTATAGAACATAGTAAGTGGATGAATGGTTTAGGCTAAGAATTTATGAGGACATAATATGGTAAATGAATGAATTATGAAACTATAGGGTAAATGGATATATTAAGAATTATTCATATTAATGAATAATTGAATATTAAGTGAACATTAGGATGAGTTAGAAGTTAATGGAAATAGCATAAATAAGTTATCTTTTTAGGATTTCCATGACTTTGACAAGTAAACATATATCAAAAGACAAAATACCTCATATATACGAAACCTTTATTTTTGTAATGGATTACTGGACTTTGAAGATGGCACCTTGAAGAATATTGACCTTGGAGTGAGTGAAATGTTGAGTTTGTAACCTGGTTCATTAAGAGATAATATTGAATGGTATGAATATTGTTGAACTGGTTTTCATTTCTGGAATAAGTCTTCATTACTGGAATATATCTTTGATTATAGGAAATAAGTCTTTGATTACTAGAATAAGTATTTGATTACTGGAAATAGGAAGACTTATTTTTTGTTACATAATCGAGAATATTATGCTGCTATTGAATCAAGGAAAGACTTGTTGTTGCTACTAGAACAAAATAGATATGTTTTTTATTCTAACCAGTGATGGTTGTGGTTAGATTTATTTTAAAAACTCAAAAAATAATTATAGAAGAAATTACAGGAAATTTGAATAGACTTTGGAATTCCTGTAATTTACGGGAAATTGAACACTTTGTTTATTGTGAAATATGTGAGCCAATTTCTTGGTTTTCAAGCAGAGTTCATGTTTAGTTGCGCTAGGGGTCTGGTTTTCACAACTGGACCTTATTTTTCTCTTTACTATTTATTTTATGTTTTATTTTGTTTATTTTCAAAATTTTATTGAAAAGGTTAATTCAATATGGAACATGAGTACGAGAGTTACCCCTTTCACTCATAGTTTGCATCTCAGCTTGTTGAAATAAAGTAGAAATCAATTCATCTCAGGACATAATCTTCTTGTATAATTTCAATCTGCGACCATTGACCACAAATGAAACTCATGTATCAACAATTGTCTTTATCCTCATAGAGTCATTGTCAACTTCATAAGGGCCAAGCCAATGAGTGGTGAACTTACCTTTGAAATATTTGAATCTTGAGTCAAAAAGTAAGGTCCAATCACCAGCTTTAAACTGCTTCTTTTTTATAAATCTGTCATGATATTTTTCCCGTTGTTTTTGTACAAGAGTGGTTTGTTGCAGGAAATCCTCATGTATCTCATCTAGCTCATTCGATTGTGAAATTTATTGTTGTTGAGCTTCAGATATATTTGATCCTAATTTTGTTGCAATCTTGAAGGTCTTGATCTAGAATTCAATGGGGAGAACTACCCGCTTTCCATATACCAAATCGTATGGGGTGAAACCGGTAATATTTTTCCATGTGGTCCTATATGCCCATAAGGATTCTGGAAGTTTTTCTGCCCAATTTGTCCAATGGAGCTGCATTGTCTTCGCTAAAATTCCTTTTACAACCTTGTTTGTAGATTCCACTCGGCCATTTAATTGTGGATGATATGGAGTAGACTTTCGATGTTTCATTTTATATTGTTGAACAATTGACTAAACTAACTTCGATGTAAATTGTGCCCCCTGATATGTAACAATTTTCCTAGGCACCCCAAAACAAACAAAGATGTCTTCAAACAATAAATCTATCATTAATTGTTCAGTTGCATGTGGTAGAGCTTTTTCTTATCCCCATTTAGTAACATAATATGTGCATACTAGAATATACCTCTTCCTCCTTGATAAAGGATTGATGGGCCCTACAAAGACTAAGGACCATTTTTTGAAAGGTTCAACAAGGACTTATGGTTGAAGGGGAAATTTAATTTCTACAATTGGCTGACCCATCCTCTGGAAATTGTCACAACTTCTGACGTACTTTTTAGCATATATGAAAAAAGTGTGCCAATGTTACCCCTGGTGAAGGATTTTGTAAGCAGTCCTCTTATCTGAAAAGTTTCCACCACACAGCTCATCATGGCATTCTTTCTGGATATCTAACATCTAGTATTCTTTGAAACATCTACAAATAATCAAGTATGCTCCTGTGTAGAAAAGTTCTCCTTGAATCCACGAGTATTTGGCACTTTTTTCTGATAATCCTTTGCTTTTCCTTAGGTCAAAAATGTGGTGGTATCTTTCCTATAGACAAATAATTTTTAATATCAACAAACCATGGAGATTTAATAGAAATTGCAAATAAGTTTTTATCAGGAAAACTATATTTTATAGGAACGGTCTCACTAGGATTATTGATGTGGAAAAGAAAATATGCAACCAAATTTTCTCTTTTAGGCCTGTCTAAAATGGTAATATTGAATTCATGTAATAATAAGAGCCATATCTTTATTATTCCATTTGTTATTGGTTTATTCATGATATACCTAATGGTAGAATGGTCAGTATGCACACAGACTTCATATCGAGTGATTTAGTGTTGAAATTTATTAATTGCATAATGACTTCCATAAATTATTTCTCAGTAACGGTATAATTAAGTTCAACAATAGTCAAAATTTTATTGACAAAGTAAATAGCATAATTTCATTGGTTTTCCTTTTTCCCTAGAACCACTCCTATTGTTGAATCAAATGCATCAATGGATATATGAAAATGTAATGTCCAATATGGTCCTCCTAATACTGGAGTTGTGGAAATTTTCTCTTTAAGTGAATTGAAATCAACCTGACAATTAGTATCCCAATAAAAATCAACATCTTTTGCAAACAATTTGAATAAAGGTGAGACAATTTTAGTAAAACAATTTATGAACTTCCTGTAATACCTTGCATGTCCCAAGAAGTTTCTTACATCCTTTTGGGAGGATGGAGTTGGTAAATTAAGAATCACCTCAATTTTGGTTGGATCAACCTTGATACCTGCAAAAGATACATGGTGTCCAAGAACAATTCCTTCAGTAAACATTAAAAAACATTTTTCATTACTTAATGAAAGATTTGTTTCCCAGCATCTGGTTAGAACTTTTTGCAAATTATCCAAGTCTTCTCCAAAAGTGTCCCCATATACTGTAAAATCATCCATGTAAACCTCTGTATAATCATGGATTAAATCAGAAAACATGCTCGAATTGCTCTTTGAAATGTGTCGGGCGCATTCCATAGTCAAAAGGGTAATAACTTATAGGCATATGTTCCCCAAGGGCATATAAAGTTCATTTTATATTAGTCTTCTGGAGCTATTCTGATTTGATTATAGCCATTGAATCCATCGAGGAAAGACAATTATTTCTTTCCTACTAATGTATCTAGGACTCGATCTATGAAAGGTAAAGGGAAATGGTCTTTTAAGGTGGCCTTATTTAGTTCTCGATAATCAACACATACTCGCCACTTTCCATTCTTTATGGGAACAATCACCAAGGATGAAACCCATTGGTTTTCTCATATGGGATAAATAAAATCTATATCCAATAATTTTTTAGGTTCCCCTTTTACGATGTCCTTTAAAACAAGTTTCATTCTTCCTTGTGGTTGCCTAACAGGTTTAATATTTTCCTATGTATAGATATTATGAGTGCATGTATCTGGATGGATACCTTCCATGTATGTATAGTCTCAGGAAAAAGCATTGCAAAATTTATGCAAAATTGAAATTAATTTCTTTTGATGCAAATCATCTAAAGTAGAATTAGTATTTAGAATTTTCCCATGATAGATTTCAAAGGTTTTATCACATGAATTTGATATAAAATTTATAGGAAATACGGACTGAAATAAAGATGTCAAAATATCCACAATGCATGATTCCTGAAAATTATGTCCCAAAAGATGATCAACATAAAATTGTTCAGAATTTGATGGCCGCCCCCTAAAATATTAAGGAAAATCAGGATGAGAAATGAAATGATTAAGTTGATTTTCGTCAATATTTTCTTCAAGGTTCATAGCTTGTGCAATTGTTAGAAGAGGTTGGATTATTTATTCATCAGTATCAATTTCATCAAGCCATGTCATGTGTTCTAATTCATTTACATATTTTGCAAGGGGGTAAAGTGTGATGTGTTTTAATTCAACATCATTTGTATTGGTCATGTTTCCATATCGGCGGTTGATGAATGCATCGGTTGTCGCCAACGAAGGTCTTCCAAAGATTAAATGATTTACTCCCAAATAAGATTTGGGTTGTAGGATCATGAAATCTACAAGGTATTCCCAGGAGTCGAGAGAAACAATGATGTCTTCAATTACACCCGAGGTTTTATTTCTTGATCTATCAGTGAGTTCTAACAATGTAGGCGTTGGTCGAAGATTACCAATGTTTAGATTTTGCATAGTTTCCATTGCCATGACATTGATAGCTGCACCTAAGTCAATTAGAGTATTTGGGATAAAAAAATTGTTGGTAAAGATTGTAACAATTTCAATTATGGTATCAACATATTTTTTTGAAAGAAATCTAGTGCTCATCTATTAGAAAAACAAGATCGCAGAGCAATAAAATAAAACAAATGCAAAAATAAAACACAAAAGATACACAATACAATAGAGACATAGATATACGTGGTTCACCCAGCGTGGGCTAAATCCACTAGAGAAATTGTCAGGTCGTTCCTTTATTATTATCAAGAAAATAAAGGGATACAACCTACAACACACCCGTTGTAACTTCCTCTTCTTTATCTCATAGTATCCTCTCTCAAAATACAATATTCACA
>CBVK0100036531.1:0-23268 GCA_900067695.1 Picea abies | reverse complement strand
AGCGATTCTAGGAATGCTTTTAGGTGGGTGAGGGAAATAGGAGTAATCAATTAATTAATGAAATTAATTTATGGTGCAGTGAAGAGGATGGGTAACACTTGTATGGGCAAGATTTTTATGAATTAAATTATTGAACAATAAATTAAATGGGATTTTGGGAAAGTAAATGACTTAGAAACTCTATATAAAGGAGGGAGGAGGAGGAGGATAGATCTCTTCTGTTATGCATAACGTTATGCTATATAATTTCAGACTTGACTGACTTAGCTTGTAGGAGTTGGGATACCCATCTCGGTGAGGAGTGGTAGCTCGACCTTGCGAGGTGAGATGGGAGCTAGGTGTTCTCTAGTTTAGGGTTCGTGGCCCCTTTGCAGCTCGGGGGGCTAAGGGGGAAGAAGAGTACCCCTAGTGTTGGCTGGGAGGTACCGGTGAAGTCTCATCGGTCGACAAGCGGGAGCTGCATGGAGCATGCAGGACAACGACTCAGAGGGGACGATTTGGGATATGGTACGCTTACTTGATTTTGCATGGTAGATTCTTATTATACCTTACACTTTCAATTATGTATTTTTAATTGGGTAAAGAAAATGTTTGACTTATCATTTCAACCGAGAAATTAAATTTCCCCATAGCCTTAAGCTTGTTGCTTGACTGGTTTCCCTTGGCATTCAATCCCTGAATGTTGTGACTATCCTTTTGGTTTTTGGTTGATGTGAAGAGTTGTAATTTTGCTTCTTCCTCGTCCCTAGTTCATCAGTCCACGCCTAAGAAGTCGGTCAGGAGCCAAATCGATGGTCATCACTTCGGTGCATAACAACCTATAGATTCAAATGCCCTTCTTTTTTGTGCGTGGATGATGAGTGAAGGATGTTCTTGCCCAGCCGTATACCCCTGTTGATTGTTCCTGGTTGATTGATTGTCTTGCGCCATGATGTGATTGATTACCTCTGCGATTGTTTTTCCTTTCCTGTAGTGATCTTCTTATGATCCTCCATGTTTGATCCCTGCGACTTTGACCTTGGTTTTTTTACATGTTTAGACTACTAATGTACCCTTCTTGTGTTGAGATATTTATTTATTATTTAGCTATGGCCTGTACATTTTAGCTTAGGAATGGACAACGACCTTTTTCCTTACCTTATGACTAAGCGGGAGTCTTCATGACAACATTTTACTTTTTTTTATTGACTTCCATTTTCTTGATAAAACTCAGCATCATTCCTATGTTAAAAATTAGCGATTCTGATACTACGATTGATGCATTTGATACTACAATTGATACTTATAATGAGAAATTTTTTATGACTGCATTTTCATAGACACCCTGACAATGATTTTATAGATTGCACAATAAGGATTTTATATTTCTCTAATCTTAAACATTTTGTATTTTTATTTTGCACTACAACAATCTGTACTTCTGTAATATTTCTCAAGTAGCAATTTATAATTATAATATGTCAACGATTTATAATTCTAGTATAGGTTATTTAGTAGAGTTTTATTTTATTTTCAATGATTATTTTACACATCCATTTCCTATAGTGTGATTTCCTGTAGTGATTGATCAACACGTATGTTTCATAGACAACGTGTTAAGTATAGACAACGATCACATCCCTCACAGACAACTCCATTCTATTGAGCAGATGATGGTTGCTAACAACTGTCTTTGACCTCACCCCTAAGCATGTGATTGGAGACCATGTGCCTTTAACTTGATATCTGTGATATTGGCTTGTAAGCAAGCAGAGTGTTCGTTGAGAAAATCACAAACCTTTAATATCCGCGAGTGTGATTTACAAGTTAGCCCCAGCCTTGTCAAGTGAAAATATAGCTCGCCCAACTCTTCTTAATCTGTGTTTGCAGTGGGTAGTAGAATTGTGTTGGGAGTGGGTTTGTTGAAGATAACCCAGGCTTGCTTCCTTGGATGCGATTGGTTGGTATACCTTTTTCACCTTCGAGATTTTCGTTGGATTTCCTGTCTCCTTTCCGACAGTGATTTAAGATAGCCTAGCATTTAATTCTTTTGGATAGTCAATTCATAGATAGTGGTTAATTACACTCACCACGATTTTACACTTAACGTTTTATTTGGATTCTTTATATAGTGGGTTAGCGTTTGTCTACAACGTTTTTACTGTTAGCATTTTTTTCTTTTTCTTTTTGTGACAACCTTACCATTCCATAAATTTAGTCATAGCCTCCGAGTTAATTAGACTTTTACAACTCAGTTATTCTTTTAAAAGCAACCAATTTATATGTTGAATGTCATGAATTTAGACCGCAAGTGTGGATGCGTAGTGACCTGGTGGTAGATGCGTTTATGACTGGGTATTGGCAACGAACCCCCCCCGTCCTCTTTTATTTCTGGAAGCACTTTAAAGAATTTATCGACCGTAAATTGATAGTAATTGATGGTAAGACAACGATGACAGAACCACATTTATATTTGACAGTTTTTTTTTATATGGGTTATGTGCATTAATATTCAACAATATTATAGTACTTGAGGAACAAAATTATTAGCGATTATTACCCCACTTCCCGTGGAAATTTAATTTGAATGTCTTACACCCAACTTGTTGGTAGTGTATTGATTACACAGAGATAAATACAACTAATTCAATTTAAAATTTGAAGGACAACGTGCTTATCTGTTGGAATAAGGAGCAACAACTGAATGGCATTGTTAGACAGTGTGTTATGAGTTGATATTGTTAATAGTTTTATATTAATAGTGTTTTATATTGATATTGTTAATGTTGTTAGATAATGTTAAGTTGTTAATTTAGTTTTGTTTCTATTGATTAATTTAGACTTGTTAAATTAGACAACAATTATATTGATATTGTTAATATTGTTAGATAATGTTAAATTGTTAAGTTAGATTGTATTTATTGATTAATTTATACTTGTTAAATTAAAACAACAAAGTTGATTATTATTAAAGCCACTCACCGCGTAGATCAATAATTCACTTAATTTAATGGTTAGTGGGCAATTGTTGATCAACGAATTGGGTGTGGTTAAGTACCTAATCTAGTTTACCTCTTGATAACTTTTATGACCCTATTAACTTGATAATAGATCGCTTCTTCGCTCATAGACGTATTGTTTAACAGATAATGGTTTTGGTTTGTTAGTGAAGTTGCGTAATAGTTGCGCAGTTTCTTTTGAGTGACATCATCTGGCATCTTGTCGATCGGTTTCTTAGGGCATGGGCATAGTCTTCTTGTCAGTTATTTCGGCTCCTAGCACGCTGGATTTTATTGAGACCTTGGTCCCATTAGGTTATGTTGTGCTAGGGTTATTGTCGCTTCTATCATTGGGGGACGACATGATTCCGGATGAGGGGATTATGGCGCTCCCTACTAGATAGCAGCGAATGATAACTTGGCTGGAGTTAGTGCTTCCTGTTGTGGGTGTTGTTGATCATTGTAACGTGTGGCTAGCGCATGGGTTGTGACACCTTTATGCATTTGGTTGCGCACCATCAAGGTTCTAGTGGCTGGTCGTCGAGGCCGTTGTGTTGGGATGGTGGATGTTGTCCTTTAGTTGTAGGCATGGTCATGCATGTGTTGAGTGAGTAGTTGTTTCTATCTATTGTTTTATGCATGTTTCTCCCAGTTTCTCTTATGCTAGTGCGTGTAGTCATAGTTTTCTGTTTCCTGATTGTGCGTTTGTGTTCATCGTCAGGTTGTGTGGGTTAAATGGGTGTCATCATTGCCTTCTTGCAAAAAAATAAAATAAATTCTTTTCCTTCTTTGCTTGTAGTCGTAACGATTAGGGTCATTACACTTATTAACGTAATGAATTTTTAAACTAATTTGCACAAGGAAGAATGAAAATATTCTAGAATGGACAATTTAACCTTGAATATCCTTCGATACACAAATCATGTAGCTTAGAGAGATAATCATGGAAAAAGAGGTAGTAATGGGGTGTAGGATAGTTCATAGGCATAAATTTTGGAGGGAATTTTGAATAAGGAAGTGGAAAAAAGAGTATAATTCGAGGACCCAACATCTAACCCACAAGAAATATGTTGAATGTCCTCATGCAACCAAAATACAGTCTCTTCCTCCAAAAATTAACTTCCCTCTTCAAAAATTCAAAATTGTTGATCTCATGCTCTTATACCCTCTCTGTAGCATGTATTAGAATGTTCAACCCAAAATATGAGACATGTATCTTTCTCGTTTCCATATTCAATTTTATCTTCAATCTTTTATTTTTTATTTTAACTTGCATGCTATGAATATACCATTTTCTAGATTTCTTCACGAGCAGTTTCTTCTAGGCTTCTAGTTGTTCCCTCTTCCTCTGTAGCTTATCAATGTTGGTTTCAATGTTTCATTCTCAACTTTGATATGTTTGTTAATGAATTCCATCTCCTTAATTTCTTCTTTCAACTTCCCGACATTGCTAGCTTGTTTCAACTTCGAGGATGTAGGCATTGGATCTAACACTACTTCCTTATCAACTTCAGTGGTTTTGTATACCTCAAAAATTTTCATAGGCTCATCAAATTATGTAATTGCATCATCAGCATCATAATTCTACAATTTTCCCATATTTCCTAAACTTGGAAATGGACTAAAATTCGATTTGGTCCTGGGCTTCTTCTTGAAATTCTCATGAATTTCCTTCCTCTGTAGGTTGCTATATTGTTCTCTATTAGACTCCTTGAGATCGATTACTTCCTTATCATGAATTTCAATGCTATCATTTTTCTCTATATTTAGGCTCTTGGTCATACTCTTTGTATTTCGACGCCAAAAATTCTAGGCCTTCCTCTTCTTGCTTTGTACAATATCAAATTTTTTCTCAAATTCTTGGGATTTTGAGCCCTTATCACCAATTTCAATTTTGGGATTTCAACCCATTATTTCTAATTTCTTAGTTTTCTTTGTTGATTTTCTTCTAGGATGGCCTTTTGGTCTACTTGGTTCAGGGTTCAAATCCCTAACCTTATTCTCTATATTTTGTCTCAAATTACTCTTTTTATTTTTTGTCTCGAGTTCTAGTTCGAAATTCTTCTCTGTCTAAGGTTCTGAATTTTCCATCTCAGGAACCTCTAGATCTAGTTCCAAGCTTGTATGTAATGTTCCCAAGGATGAGCCCCATTGTAAATCATGTTTATGAAATGAATTGTAATTATGTTTTTTATAGGCTGGTGAGCCAAGTTAATATAAGCTGGTGGGCTTATGTGATTATTAGGCCAGAGAGCCTAAGTGTTGAAGGCCAAGAGCCTAATTTTGTACATGTATCTATGCACATTATTAATAAAAATATAAACACCACTGCATGCAGACTGACCATGATGAATGAGTGATGGGGGACTAAGATTCCACAGAGTGGGCAAGGGATTAGGGGCTGGAAGGTGGGAAGAGGGGCTAAGTATTGAGCCTAAGGGCTAAGCCTAAGGGATTAAGCCTTGGGAGTAATATTTTAATATTATTCCAAAAAGAATGTGAATAATATTCTTTATCCTAAGCTCTTTTGGAAGGACAAGTAACTTCCAAATGGATGGAACACACACAATTGCATGGATGACAAGTGTCAACCTAGGCACATACAAATAAAGCATCCGAGATCAGTTGTGTTGGGGGTTCCTCCACCATTCAACCCTCAACTACCTAGGCGTGAACCCGTCTGACCTCTGGAAGAGCCCCATGCATCTTTTGAACCATACATCCCATCCGACCCCTGCAAGAGACCTTGTGCCATTCTGAAACTGAGGGGCGAGGTCTATGTGTTGATTTAGGGGGATAGCCTGTGTTGATTTCTGGAAAAGCCGATGCATCTTCTGTCTAAGAAGATCAAGCCTGTGTGTGGAGTCTCTGTCCCAAATCCATAACCATGACACCATCTTGTCATTGCTGAGCCTATTTGGAAAGCCCGTGTCTATTTTCCCATTTTGGCTGTTGTGGTCACGCAGTGCTGGACTGCGTGTGGCTTGTTGGCCAGTTTGTACAACACTCTCTCCAGGTGAGAGAGGTGATTGAAGTTGGAAGAATAGGTTGCTTGGCCTGTGAGAGACTCCCTCCAGGTGAGAGAGTGTGCAGAGGAAGGAGAGAACTCCTGGAAGGAACCCTGTAGCTGCCACAGAGCTCGGAGACTTCCGGTTCAGTCTGTTGCTGAAACCCAAGTCAAGGGAGGTTAGCAGCCAAAGGACTGTCTAGGTGAAAGAGAAGGTGTATACTCCTGGGGTGGAACAAACATGTGGGGAAGGAGAGTCTGTGGCAGTGAGTATGAGTGGTTCCTAGGAGAAAATTCCTTCCTTGCGACTATGTGTTTTCCCTATAACCTCAGCCTAGCCTAGGATTCCTTTCCTTGGGGTTGGAGCTTAGTCCTAGCTTGGGGGTGACCCACTATTGATCTTAATGAGCAGTGTGGTCTAAGGCTGGGAGGTTTGTGGAAGGCCTGCACCTGGTTGGTGGAATTACCACCGTTTCAAAGATAAGAACCATATGATGTTTTAATTACTTTTCTGCATGTCTGTGTCTTTATATTTATCATGTATTCTATTGTGCATATGAATTCATGTTAAAGCCATTGATTATTTATAATACCAGTAATTCTTTATGGTTACTCTAAGTTTAAATTTGTTTCATTTTCTTAAATGCATGTCTTATATATAGAATTAAGTATGATATTGTTATTCTGCGTAGTAATGTTGGCCCGACCCTAGGGTTGATGGTCGAGAACGTTACAGTTTGGTATCAGAGCCAAGGTTTCGATGCTGAGCCTAGATGGGCTAGTTGAGTGGTATTTGGACCGAGGATTTGAAGAGAAATTGTGTCTGGAGGACTAATTTCAGACCTTTAAATGCTCCTGAGTGTCAAGGAGTTACTTGATCATGTTACCAAGCTCAGGAGGTGTAGTGGTGTTATGAAATCGCAGCCGGAGTGGCATTTGGCCACAGGGAGAGAGGACTCTACACCAGAAGTGTTAGAGCCTTCGGATCTGTTGGGGAGGGAAGGAGAACCTTCATGACCATCAGACCTAGAAAACATGCGTAGGGTTTAAAAACCCTTTGGAATTGCATAGGAATGTGGAAATCATGATACACAAAATTCCTTAACGATATACACTGTAGATCATAAGTGACCATCGGATCAAGTGGAAGAATAGACCATAATTTTAGAATTTCAAAAAATGGAAGTTCAAGATGTGGGAATGCATGAACTCCGGATGCCGAAACCCCAAAACGCCGAAAATATTTGCGTCGTAGATTGGAGAGAAGTCTAACCATTGGATTGCCTTGGAATGGACGTGGAAACATGGGTGTGCACCACATGCCAGTGAGTCAAGAAGACAAGTGAGAATGGTGGGAGCTGATGACATCACTGAAGGTGATGTGAACCTTCCTGAACATGCCACGTGCCACCATGATTAAGGGCGACATCTGTACTGTGGGCTCGGAGGGTAAAGTAAATTGAAATTTTAGAATTCGGGAGTTGGAGTGACAAGGGGTTGAGATTCTCGTGGACCGAGACCCTAAAGACAGAAGTCCCAAAAGTGAGTGTGAAAACCTCGTGGACCAAAACCCCAAAACCCAATGTCCCGAAGTCCCAAAATTTGCAGAGCCATCAAAGATCATAAAACTTTGTGAAG
Organism: Picea abies; assembly: GCA_900067695.1. NCBI lineage: Eukaryota > Viridiplantae > Streptophyta > Pinopsida > Pinales > Pinaceae > Picea > Picea abies. The sequence continues at coordinate 15,645 of CBVK0100036531.1, read as the reverse complement.
TCAAAATGTTTTCTCACTCACGTTGGTTTATGAATATTGTGATTTTGTTAAAGGATAAGTCTTGACAAACTTCGGTTGACTACATGTTGTGTGTGCAGAGTTCAATGGGTGTCAGGACAACCAAGTATACAAATGGAAGAGGTACAAATTGCCTCTGAAACAAAGGATGAAAGGGTGGGAAGGGATGCCAACTTGGGAATCAAAGGATCAAACTCTAATGGGCACGAAAAAGAGATGGATAAGGAAGGAAATATGATGAAACTCATTGAAAGATTGCAGAAAAATGCCCAGGCTCGTCGAGCTAAGAGCCGAAAGCTCATGACGGTCAGGGATCAACAGGTTGAATTCAACTTAAAGATGTTGAAGAGCTTGGAATGAATAGAAAGGAAATTGGAGAAGGGGAGTGGCTCAAGTAAGACAGAGAGTCCCAGAACCCCTGAGAGAAAAAGAAGATCAAGAAGTGTCAGGACCCCTGAGAGGAGAAGAAGATCGAGGAGTGGTAGCAGACATCATCGTTGCTCCCCAAAGAATTCTGGTAAGGAAGCACACAGTAGTTCAAGCCCATCTCCTACCAAAAAGCACAAAATATCTGGGATGGATGAAATGAAAGGGGAGATGAATAAGATTAAGCCTCCTACATTTGATAGAGAACATAAGAAGGAGGAAGATGCCGAAACATGGTTGCTTGGCATGAGGAAATATTTCCAACTGCAGAATTATTCCCCTCATGTAGAAGGAAGAATTGTGATGTATCAATTGAAAGGAAAAGCATCCATGTGGTGGGATCAATTTGTGTAGGTGCAACACATTAGGGAGAAAGATATCACTTGGAAGGAGTTCAAGAGGTATTTCGAGAAGAAATACCTGACCAAAAGATATTATGACAAAAAGATGAAGGAGTTCTTCGAACTCAAGATGGGTAGCATGACCATCGATGAATAAGAATGAATGTTTTTGGAACTACTAAAGTATGTTCCATTCATCAAAGATGAGGCTGTCAATATTTAGAGATATCTGAGTGGACTACCACCTTCCATTAGTGAAAAAATCCAGTATGATGATCCCAAGACTATGGAAGAAACAATAAGAAGGGAAAAATTCTTGTATGAACAATAAAGAGAAAGGCCTACTTTTTGGAAGGCTTGGGATGATCAGAATAAGTTCAGAAAAGAGAAGAGGCTGAAGGAAAACAAGCCTCCCTTTTTCAGAAATAGCCCTCGGGGACAACCATCCATTAGGGAGCCCAGGAAGGCTGAAGTGGATGAATAAATTCCCAGACCGCCACCTATGGAGTGTTGGGGTTGTAAATGAAACCATAGGTACCAAGACTGCCCCCACAGAAAAGATAAAGTGAGAACCGTCCACAATGTTCAACAAGTTGAAACCATGGAAGACATGGGCAACATGATGCCAAGGATCTATGCAGCCCTGGATGACAAGCACACAGAATTTCAATCGCACATGATTGAAGTGGAAGGTATGATTAACAACCAACCAATTATTATTTTATTTGATTCAGGGGCTAGCCATAGTTATGTAGACCCTAGGGTGGTGGAAAGTTTTCATTTATCAAGAAGCAAACATGAAAAGTATTGGTTAGTGTAGTTGGCTACAGGAACCAAGAGGAAGGTCACTGAGTTGATTAAGTCATGTTCTGTAGACATGAATGGATTGAGCACGAAGGCTGAATTGAATATCATGCCTTTAGGTTATTATGACTGCTTAATTAGGATGGACTGGTTGGACCAGCACCATGCCCTTCTGGACTGTCATAACAAGAAGTTTACATGCCTGGATGAGGAGGGAAATCAGAAAATGGTCCAAGGAATTCCCAGGGCTGTGGATGTTAGAGAAATCTCATCCATGCAGCTGAAGAAGTGTTACAGGAAAGGCTGCCAATTATTTGCAGCCCGTATGGAGGAAGCATCCAGAGATGAATTCTCAAATATTGGAGACCATGAGGTACTCACAAAGTTCAAGGATGTATTTCAGGAGGTACCTGGACTACCTCTGAAGAGAGACATCGATTTTTCTATAAATTTGATGCTTGGAGTAGCTCCAGTTTCGAAATCTCCTTATAGAATGAGTACGCCAGAGCTGAAAGAGTTGCAATTGCAGCTTAAAGAGATTCTAAAGAAGGGGTACATTCTCCTCAGCATGTCAACTTGGGGTGCCTCATTCCTGTTCGTGAAGAAGAAGGATGGGACATTGAGGCTGTGTATTGATTTCCAACAGTTGAACAAGGTAACTGTCAAGAACAAGTATCCTCTATCGAGGATAGATGATCTTTTCGATCAGTTGAAGGGTGCAAAATATTTTCAAAGATAGATCTCAGATCAGGATATCACCAGGTAAGAATAAAGGATGAGGAAATCAACAAGACAACCTTTAGAACAAGGTACGGTCATTATGAGTTCACAGTGGTGTCGTTTGGACTGTCAAATGCACCTGTTGTTTTTATGTGCTTGATGAATGGTGTATTCAGGGACTATTTAGACAAGTTTGTCATAGTCTTCCTGGATGACATATTGGTGTATTCCAAGTCAGAGGAAGAGCATGAACAACACCTGAGATTGGTGCTGCAAGTGTTGAGAGGACACCAACTGTATGCCAATTTGAGCAAATGATCATTTTACCAAAGGCAGATCCATTACTTGGGGCACATTATTTCAGAAGAAGGGATCACCATGGATCCTGAGAAAGTTGACGCCATCATAGAATGGTCAGCACCAAGGAATGTGGTGGAAGTTAGATCCTTTATGGGTATAGTAGGCAATTACAGAAGGTTTATCCTAGGGTTCTCAAAGATAGCTCACCCTATCACTTCCTTGCAAAGGAAGGAGAAAAAGTTTCAGTGGACTGAAGAGTGTGAGAAGAGTTTCCATCGATTGAAGCAGTTGTTAACCAACACTCCAATCTTGAGGATTGCAGATCCAAGTATGGATTTCATGGTGTGCACAAATGCGTGTAAGGAAGGGTTGGGAGGAGTTCTCAGCCATAATGGATTTTTAATATGTTATGAGTCCAGGAAGATGAAAGAGCATGAAAAGAATTATGCCACTCACGATTTGGAGTTGGTATCAATCGTTCACGCTCTAAGGAAATGGAGACATTACCTCATGGGAAGGAGATTTGAATTGAGAATAGGCCACAACGGTCTGAAATATTTGTTTGATCAGCCGACTTTAAACGCTAGACAAAGTAGGTGGCTGGAGTTTCTGTGCCAATACGAATTTGATATCAAGCATATCAAGGAAAAGGAAAACAAGGTGGTTAATGCACTCAGCAGAAAAGTGCATGAATTACATGCTACAACCATTAGAATGTACAGGAATGATATCAAGGGTAGAATTTTGGAAGATGAAAATGTTGATTTGCAGTACAGAGACTTAGTAGTAAAGCTACAATAGCACGAGAGACCACAGAAAAAGAAAAGTTACACCTTGGAAGATGATGGAGTACTCATGTATAAAGACAGAGTGTATATACCCAATGTCCAGGAATTGAAACTTGCGATTCTAAAAGAAATGCATAACGTGACATATGATGGACACCCTGGATATCATAAGACTGTGGCAGCAGTCAAAAGCCATTACTTTTGGTTGGGTATGAAGAGAGAGATCATTGAATACATCATCAGATGTATGGAGTGCCATAAAGTTAAGGCTAAGCATAGGCACCTAGCAGGGTTGTTGGAGCCTTTACCCATTCCTGAGTGGAAGTGGGAAGTGGTGACCATGGATTTTATTACAGGATTGCCCAGAACAAGCAAGCAACATGATTCGATCATGGTTGTGGTGGAAAATCTTACAAAAGATGCCAATTTTATTCCACTGAAAACCACTCACAAGGCAGCAGATGTTGCTGACATCTTGTTAAAAGAAGTGGCATGCTTGCACGGAATTCCTAAAACGATTGCATCTGATAGGGACCTGAAATTCACCTCAAATTTCTGGAAAGGACTGTTGAAAGGATTCAGAACGAATCTGAATTTTAGTACATCATATCATCCTGAGTCTGATGGACAGACAGAGAGGGTGAATAGAGTAATATAAGACATGATGAGAATGTATGTGATGGACAAACCATCAAGATGGGAAGACTACCTGCATTTGGTAGAATTCGCCTACAATAATGGGTATCATGCATCATTGAAGATGATCCCATTTGAAGCACTTTATGGAAGAAAGTGCAACACTCTAGTGAGATAGGATAATCCAGCTGACAGAGTAGTAGTTGGGCTAGAGTTGCTCAAGGAGATGGAGGACCAAATGATAAAAATTAAACAGAATTTAAAAATTGTCTAGGACAGGTAGAAAAGTTATGCTGATAAGAACAGAACCCACCGAGAATTCAAAGTGGGTGATCATGTTTTCCTAAAAGCGAAAACTAACAGGAGTTCCCTGAAGCTGGGAAGTTGCACCAAGTTGGCAGCAAGATTTTGTGGGCTGTTTGAAATCCTGGAAAGGATTGGACCAGTTGCATATAAGCTTGCATTACCTGCATCTATGACTGTACATAATGTGTTTCATGTTTCATTTCTTAATAAATATATACCTAATGATAATCATGTTATTGACTGCAATGTGGTTCAGGTGGAACCAGAAGGTGTCCCGCAAGTGCATCTTGTGCGCATATTGGATAGGAAAAACAAAAAGCTCTGGAATCAAACTATAGGGATTGTAAAGGTCCAGTGGAACTGGTACGGTCCTGAGGACATGAAATGGGAGCATGAAGATGTTATGCGGGCAGATTACCCACATCTTTTTGAAAATTTTGAAAATCTTGCAAAGACAGTGTAAATTTGCACCGAGGACGGTGCATAAATAAGGGGAGGGGGATTGTAATGTGCCCAAGGCCGAGCCCCATTGTAAATCATGTTTATGAAATGAATTGTAATTATGTTTTTTATAGGTTGGTGAGCCAAGTTAATATAAGTTGGTGGGCTTATGTGATTATTAGGCCAAAGAGCCTAAGTGTTGAAGGTCAAGAGCCTGATTTTGTACATGTATCTATGCACATTATTAATAAAAATATAAACATCGTTGTGTGCAGACCGACCATGATGAATGAGTGATGGGAGACTAAGATTCCACAGAGTGGGCAAGGGATTAGGGGTTGGAAGGTGGGAAGAGTGGCTAAGTGTTGAGCCTAGGGGCTAAGCCTAATGGCTTAAGCCTTGGGAATAATATATTAATATTATTCCAAAAACAATGTGAATAATATGCTTTATCCTAAGTTCTTTTGGAAGGATAAGTCACTTCCAAATGGATGGAACGCATGCAGTTTCATGGGTGACAAGTGTCAACCCAGGCGCATGCAAATAAAGTGTCTGAGATTAGCTGTGTTGGGGGTTCCTCCACCATTTGACCCTCGACTTCCTGGGCGTGAACCCGTCTGACCTTTGGAAGAGCCCCGTGCATATTCTGAACTGTATGTCCCATCTGACCCCTGTAAGAGACCTCGTGCCATTCTAAAATCGAGGGGCAAAGTCTATGTGTTGATTTTGGTGGATAGCCTTTGTTGATTTCTGGAAAAGCCGATGCATCCTATGTCTAAGATGATCGATCTTGTGTGTGGAGTCTCTATCCCAAAGCCATAACCATGAGACCATCCTATCATTGCTGAGCCTGTTTGGAAAGCCCGTGTCTGTTTTCCCCGTTGGCTGTTGTGGTCACGCAGTGCTGGACTGCGTGTGTTTTGTTGGCCAGTTTGTACAACACTCTCTCCAAGTGAGAGAGGTGATTGAAGTTGGAAGAACAGGTTGCTTGGATGTGTCTGTTTTCCCAGTTGGCTGTTGTGGTCACGCAGTGATGGAATGCGTGTGGTTTGTTGGCTAATTTGTACAACACTCTCTCCAGGTGAGAGAGGTGATTGAAATAGGAAGAACAGGTTGCTTGTCCTGTGAGTGACTCTCTCCAGGTGAGAGAGTGCACACAGGAAGGAGAGAACTCATGGAAGGAACCCTGTAGCTGCCACAGAGCTCGGATACTTCTGGTCTGATATGTTGCTGAAACCCAAGGTAAGGGAGGTTAGCATCCGAAGGACTTTCTAGGTGACAGAGAAGGTGTATACTCCTGGGGTGGAATATGCATGTGGGGAAAGAGAGTCTATGGCAGTGAGTATGAGTGGTTCCTGGGAGAAAATCCCTTCCTTGTGACTGTGTGTTTTCCCTGTAACCTCAACCTAGACTATGATTCCTTGCCTTGTGGGTGGAGCTTAGTCCCAGCTCGGGGGTGACCCACTGCTGAGCTTGATGACCAGTGTGGTCTAAGGCTGGGAGGTTCATGGAAGGCCTGCACCTAGTTGGTGGAATTACCACTGTTTCAAAGATAAGTACTAGATGATGTTTTAATTACTTTTCTGCATGTCTGTGTATTTATATTTATCATTTATTCTGCTGTGCATATGAATTAATGTTAAAGCCATTGATTATTTATAATAGCAGTAATTCTTATCGTTACTCTGATTTTAAATGTGTTTCATTTGCTTAAATGCATGTCTTATAAATAGAATTAAGTATGAGATTGTTATTCCACGTAGTAATGTTGGCCTGACCCTAGGGTTGATGGTCAGGAACGTTACATTCTCAACTTAGGAACCTCTAGATTTGGTTCCAATCTTTTCATTTCGAGAACCCTAACTTTACTATCCCTGTGTTTTGAACCTTCGAATCCTTGTTTCATAGGTGCTTCTATGAAGTGATTTCATATAAGAAATTATACCCAGCTATCATTTTGTTCATGTAACCTAGCTTCAACAAATTTTTTTAATAAACCGAAATGGAACAAAGTTCTCTCTAGGATCCTAGGGCTTCATTGAATACCAAGTGCCATATTTTTCAAGTTATTCAATAGATAAAATGGAAAATTGATTTCTTTCCCTTTTATGAAATACAATAATAATCAGAGATGGTAGAAAAATACAAGACCATACCTACCTTTGTAGGTCACATACTTTTGTACTATATACAGGGTGTCCCTCCACTTATTTTTTATCACTATGATTGGCATTCCTTTGTTCCAGTTTGAGTCCTACATAGGATCCTTAAGGAATTCCTTCCATAACTCTCCCTTTATTTTCTGGTTCTTGAACCATTTTTCTCCACTTTGTGGTAATCCGATAGCTTGTACGATGAAAGATTATGATACCTGTAATTGGAGGTCTCCTGTCTGATCTTGAGTCCTATAAAATAAACCAACAAATGATTTGGTTACTTTCTTGTCATAACCTTGGAATTTATGCAAAAACAATAACCATCTCGCCTTTCTAAACCTTCTTTGGCATTTCAGGTATGTGTCAAGAAGCTCTGTGCTGACTAGTTTGTGCCTAGCAATTGGTTTCATACTTAGTTTGCATTGATAGAGGAAATTCGGGCATCGAAGTCACTCTTTGTCATAGTGAAGAAGGAATCAAATGGGAACGACAATATGTCAAATTTTGAATGAGGGAAGGATTCGAGAGATTTTTGAGTTATGATTAGGTTTGTAAATTAAATGATGAAAATGGTCATGCTGATTTTCAAGGCATCATTAAAAATTATTTCGTTGTTCATGAATGATTGGGTCATAGTTTTGGAATTATTTGTCCAATTAACACTTTGAATCATTCTTATCGAAATAGGATTTCGACATGCATATATAATTATGATATTAAGTGTTAATACATATGAAAGAAAATAGTTTAAAGGTATTGTTTTTTTAGGTATAGAATGAAGGTAATGAGATACGATAAATGATAGGAAAATAGGATAAATCATAGGGAAATAAGATACATGTATATCAAAGTTTATAATTTGTCCAAATTCTTCACACATTCCACAATTCCTACTGCAAACATAGTTTTAAAATCCATTGCCTCTAGTTTACCTGTAGCAAAGATTTGATAACCTTTATTTTGTTTGAAGTTATAGAAGGAGCTCTGAACCACATTGGATTTTGATGTTTATTCTTATGTTGATAATGTTTTTGATGCTCAATTATTTTCTTGTTGCGTAACTTTGAAAAATCTAGAACTACTAAAGAATTTTGGAACTGCTGATGAAGATCTAGAAATTGTTAATCAATATGTGGAATTGATGATGAACATTTGAATATTGCAGATGAGGATACACATATTTTTTATGGAACTTCAAAATTATTAATAATGAATTTCATGACAGAATGCATGAAATTCACAATCGTGCCATGAAACATGTGTTGCATACTAGATTAAAAAACAAGTTAATGTCTAATTGTTTCTTTAAAAACATTTACAAGGACTTCTAGTGGCTACCGAACATTATTGTAACTAAAAAAAGTCTAAAAACCACAAAAAATAACTTTCTTTATAGATCCCTTGAACAATAAGCTCTAGATTTGAATCAAATTTGTCTACAACTGCTTGATCTGGAGGAAATTTAAAATGTTGTCGCAATGAAATTTTGAAATTCTAAAACAGGAACTAGAAACTTGATCATTATGAAAACCACTACTAAATTTATTTATGAAAATACCATAGTGTAAATCTAGAAATATGAAAACTTCTAAAGATCTATGAACTTTAATTTGGAGAGAGAGAAAAAATCTATTTATCTGAATGTTGCCAAAACCGATTTCTTGCAATTTTATCTGAAAAATAACTCAATTTTGTTGAAAATAAAAAGATGGAACATTGAAATCTTGAACAGGAACTTTTTGAAAAATCATGTAATTATTTGGAGGAAATTTAATTCTATCCACCAGATCACTAATTTTCAAACATAATCCACACACAACTGCACCAGTAAACTAGTTTTCACAGACTACACTCTTATTTTTTTTACTTTGATTATTTATTTATATTTTTTTCTTTTTATTATTATGATTTTTTTTTAGAACAAGAAAAAGAAAGATCAATTTGAGATAGGATAAGGAGAAGTATTTCCCTTACTCATTATGTCCATCTCTAATTTTTGAAGCAGACTGTGGAGAAATTATTCCTTGTTTAAAGGCTTCTGCTATAACTTTTGTCTATGCCCATTTATTAGAAAATAAATTCCCTCCTCATCAATAGTATTTATTTTAATCGATCCATTATAAAAAAATGTCTCTATCTCATAAGGTCCTAACCAATGAGTAATGAGATTTCCTTTACAAATTTTAAATTTGGAATTAAATAAAAGAGCCCATTCACCTAGTTTTAATTTATTCTTTCTCATCAACTTTTCATGCCATTTCATTCTCTGTTGTTGGATGATAGTGGTGTGTTGAATTGCATCCTACCATATCTCGTTCAATTCATTGAGTTTTGCTATCCTTTGTTGCCGAGCATCTGAGAGATCCATTCCTAACTTATTTTTTTCCTATTTTATTTTCTTTGGAACTTAATAGGAAACAAAACTTATTTACCATATACAATATTATATGGTGTATGCCTGATTGTATTCCTCCATGTAGTTCAGTATTCCCAAAGTGCCTCGAGAAGTTGATCTTCCCAATATTGATGGTGCAATTGAACTATTTTGGTTAAGATGGCTTCAAAAACTTTGTTTGTAGATTCCACCTCCACATTATCCTGTGGATGGTATGGGGAAGACTTTTGGTGCTTAACATTGTATTTCTCTATGATGGTCTGGATAAGTTTTGATGTGAACTGAACACTTTGATCTGTAGAAATCTCTCTTGGGACACCAAAATGAGTAAATATATCCTCAATATTTGTTCAATAACATGAAAAATAGGTTTAGATTCTACCCATTTAGTAACATAGTCAATGCATACCATAATATACCTATTTTTCCTTGGCATTGGAGTGATATGTCAAATGAATTCTAGATCCCATTTTTCAAAAGGATCTATGAGTACCTAAGGCTGTAGAGGTGTTTTGTTTGCTTACACTAGTCGACCCATGTGTTGATGACTGTCACATATTCTGATGTACTTCTTGGCATCTTTTAAAAGAGTAGGCCAATAATACCCCAGATGAATGACTTTATATCTAGTTCTTTTATTAGTAAAATGACCTCTGTATGGTTCATCATGACATGATTTTAATATGTCAAACACTTTATCCTCTTATACACATCTCTGAATGATTATATCAAGTCTAGTACGAAACATTTCTCCACCTATCCAAAAACATGTGGCACTAAGTTTGACAATATTATGCTTCTCCTTTGGGGAAAGGTGATGAGGTAAATTTCTTGTAGCCAAATAGTTAGCGATATCTACAAACAAAAGAGATTTAGTAGATATTGCAAATAGATTATCATTAAGAAAATTTTCATTTACATGAACTAATTCACCTTCGTTATGAATCCTGGAAAGAAAATTTGCAATTACATTTTCTCTCCCAGGTCTATCTAATATAGTGATATTAAATTCTTGTAACAGAAGAAACCACCTAGTAATTATGACTTTAGTAATTGGTTTATTCATTAAATATATGATGGTAGAATGGTTAGTGTGGATAAAGCTCTCATATCATGTAGTGTGTAAGTTTATTGATGGCATTCACTACTGAAAGGAATTATTTTTTCATAACTCTATAATTCAATTAAGGGGGTGTTCTATTTTTACTAACAAAATAGATGGCATAAGAAATATGATATTCTTTTTTTCCCAACACTCCTAAAGATGTATCTGAAGAATCTGTTGATATGTGAAAGGGGAGTGACCAATTTGGTCCTATTAAAATAAGAACTACAAAAATATTTTCTATCAATGTTGCAAAATCAGTTTGGAAAGGAATATTCCAAAAACATTCACTATATTTAGTGTGAAGTTTAAATAATGGAGATGCAATTTTCGTGAAATTTTCAATAAATCACCTGTAGTAACTAGCATTTCCTAAGAAACTCCTAACATCATTTTGGGTCTTTGGTACTAGAAACTTGGAAATGATTTCTACCTTTGTTGGATCCACTTTTAATCCTACAGATGATATACAATGACCCAAAACAATTCCTTTAGTCAGTAACATATGGAATTTCTCATGACTTAATATCAAATTCGTTTCTTTACATTTGATCAAAAAAATTTCGATATTTTCTAATGCTTCCTCAAAAGTATTTCCATAAACTGTGAAATAATCCATATATACTTCTACACAATCATGGATCAAGTCAGAAAACGATACTTAAAACAACATGTTGAAAAGTAGCAAGTGCATTACACAAAACAAAAGCTAGTATGTAGGCATACATCCCCCATGGACATGTGAATGTGGTTTTATCCTGATCCTCTAGAGCAATTTGGATTTGGTTACAACCACTAAACCCATCGAGAAAAGAAGATTATTTTTTCTCTGCTAAGGTATTTAAAACTTGATATATAAATCGTAGGGGAAAATGATCTTTCAAGGTTTATTTTTTCAATTCCCTATAATTTATGCAAACATTCCATTTACCATTCCTTTTAGGAACAATCACTAAAGGAGATACCCATTGACTATCAGAAATTGGATATATGAAATTTACAATTAATAGTTTCTACAGTTCTTCTTTTACAATTTCCTTCAGGATTGGGTTCATACGTCTTTGGGGTTGTTTGATTGGCCTGTAATTTTCCTCTATATAAATATGATGAATACATGTATTAGGATGGATTCCATGCATATCAGTATATTTCCATGTGAATGCACCATAATGTTTCTATAGCTTCTAGATTGATCATTCATTTTTAAATTATTCAAGTTTAGAATTGATATTTAAAGTTTTTCCTTGATGAATTTCAACAACGGTGCTACTTGATTCTAATATTGAATTAAAAAAATACATTGAAATATAAATTATTGATAGAGTGTCCATAGTACAATTTTCTTGAATTTTTTTGTCCAAGATATGATCAAAAGTATGATGACCCCCATGATATTGAGTAAAATCAGAATTATTGATAAAATTAATGATTTGATTTTCTTCAATATCATTTTTCAAATTCATAACTTGGTCAATAGTTAAGATAGGTTGTATTATTTCTTCATCATTGTTATATCTTGAAAGCATTGTGTAAATTATGATTCAGTTAAAGATTTAGCAAGTGGATAAAAATTGAATTTCTTAACTAGATTCCCATGTACAATTGTCATGTCTCCTAATCTACCACTGATAAAATAATCAGTTGTACCTAACCATGTCCTGCCTAAGATTAATGGATGACCAACCAAGTTAGATTTTGGTTGTAAAACCATGAAATCTACATGGTACTCCGTGTTATCACTGTAATAATTTCTTGGAACCCAAGTCTCGAGATTTAGCAGGATGCCAAATCAGTATAGAGGAGTGATAGAATAGAAGGATGGAGCCACATATTGTTAGGGTCCTAACCCGCACATAGGTAGAATAATATATTCAGATGTAATAAAGGTCAATATTAATTAGGCCTTTCAATAAAATAGAATAAGGCGGATGTAAGAAGACCTAATAGAAGCTTCCGCTCTTAGAAAGATCTTCCTCTAGATGCTTCTTTTTAGTATAAATAGGAGTCGAGGGTATGAGAACCCTAGCTTGGATATTATTGTAATAGAGCTCTGCTCAACTAGAGGTTTCCCCCTCGAAGAGGCCCGTGAACATTGCTTTCAGATTCAAAGTGCTATTTCTTTTATTATTCTCATATCATTTCAGTGTTATTGTGGTGAATCTTCTGGTTATATTGTTGTTATTCTACCATTACTAGCATTTTATTTATGTTCTTCATACATTTTATATCTGGTATATTACAAGTGGTATCCAAGAACTTTCCTCGGCAGAAAGTGTGGGTTAAATGTTTTTCAGGGTAGAGTCATTTTCCAGCGTCTTTAATCCATAGAGATCTGTTGTTACGCGCATAAACCCACAGTTGAGGGATTCATACATGCAAGAAATACAAGTGGTACTTAAGTGCACATCTGTTGGCCACCCTTGTAACCCCTTTTGGTACCTCTTCGAGTGGTAGCGCATCAGACAACACCTGTGTATGGATCGACCTAGATTACCTAAGCCCTCTTTAGATAAACCGATCGGCCACCCGACTGCTATAGTGTCAAGAAGCTCTATGCTGACTGGTTTGTGCCTAGAAATTGGTTTCATACTTAGTTTGCATTGATAGAGGAAATTTGGGCATCGAAGTCACTCTTTGTTATAGTGAAGAAGGAGTCAAATGGGAACGACGATATGTCAAATTTTGAATGAGGGAAGGATTCAGGAGATGTTTGAGTTATGATTAGGTCTATAAATTAAATGATGAAAATGGTCATGCTGATTTTTAAGGCATCATTAAAAATTATTTCGTCGCTCATGAATGATTGGGTCATAGTTTTGGAATTATCAGTCCAATTAACACTTTGAATCATGCTTGTCAAAATAGGATTTTGACATGCATATATAATTATGATATTAAGTGTTAATACATATGAGAGAAAATAGTTTAAAGGTACTGTTTTTATAGGTATAGAATGAAGGTAATGAGATAGGATAAATAATAGGAAAATAGGATAAATCATAGGGAAATAAGATACATGTATATCAAAGTTTATAATTTGTCCAAATTATTCACACATTCCACAATTCCTACTGCAAACATAGTTTAAAAATCCATTACCTCTAGTTTACTTGAAGCCAAGATTTGATAACCTTTATTTTGTTTGAAGTTGGAGAAGGATCTATGAACCACATTAGATTTTGATGTTTATTCTTATGTTGATAATTTTTTGGATGCTCAATTATTTTCTTGTTAAGTAACTTTGAAAAATCTAGAACTACTAAAGAATTTTGGAACTGCTGATGAAGATCTGGAAATTGTTAATCAATATTTGGAATTGATGATGAACATTTGAATATTGCAGATGAAGATACACATATTTTTTATGGAACTTCAAAATTATTAATAATGAATTTCATGACAACATGCATGAAATTCAAAATCATGCCATGAAACATGTGTTGCGTACTAGATTAAAAAATAGGTTAATGTCTAATAGTTTATTTAAAAACATTTGCAAGGACTTCTAGTGGCTACCGAACATTATTGTAACTAAAAAAAGTCTAAAAACCACAAAAAATAACTTTCTTTATAGATCCCTTGAACAACAAGCTCTAGATTTGAATCAAATTTGTCTACAACTACTTCATCTAGAGGAAATTTAAAATTTTGCCACAATGAAATTTTGAAATTCTAAAACAGGAACTAGAAACTTGATCATTATGAAAACCACTACTAAATTTATTTCTGAAAATACCATATTGTAACTCTAGAAATATGAAAACTTCTAAAGATATATGAACTTTAATTTGGAGAGATACAAAATATATATTTATCTGAATGTTGCAAAAACCGATTTCCTGCAATTTTATCTAAAAAATAACTCACTTTTGTTGAAAATAAAAAGATGGAACATTGAAATATTGAACAAGAACTTTTTGAAAAATCATGTAATTATTTGGAGGAAATTTAATTCTATCCACCAGATCACTATTTTTCAAACATAATCCATGCACAACTGCACCAGTAAACTAGTTTTCACAGACTACACTCTTATTTTTTTTACTTTTATTATTTATTTATATTTTTTACTTTTTATTATTATGATTTTTTTTTAGAAGAAGAAAAAGAAAGATCAATTTGAGATAGGAGAAGGGGAAGTATTTCCCTTACTCATTATGTCCATCTCTAATTGGTGAAGCAGATTGTGGAGAAATTATTCTCTATTTAAAGGCTTCTGATATAACTTTTGTCTATGCCCATTTATTAGAAAAGAAATTCCCTCCTTGTCAATAGTATTTATTTTAATCGATCCATTATAAAAAAAATGTCTCTATCTCATAAGGTCCTAACCAATGAGTAATGAGATTTCCTTTAGAAATTTTAAATTTGGAATTAAATAAAAGAGCCCAATCACCCAGTTTTAATTTATTCTTTCTGATCAACTTTTCATGCCATTTCATTCTCTGTTGTTGGATGACAGTAGTGTGTTGAATTTCCTCCTACCATATCTCGTTCAATTCATTGATTTTTTCTATACTTTGTTGCTGAGCATCTGAGAGATTCATTCCTAGCTTATTTTTTTTCTATTTTTTTTTATTTGGAACTCAATAGGAAACAAAACTTATTTACCATATACAATCTTATATGGTGTATGCCCAATTGTATTCCTCCATGTAGTCTAGTATTCCCAAAGTACCTAGAGAATTCGATCTTCCCAATCTTGATGGTGCAACTGAATTGTTTTGGTTAAGATGTCTTCAAAAACTTTGTTCATACGTCTTTGGGGTTGGGTTTACAATTTCCTTCAGGATTGGGTTCATACGTATTTGGGGTTGTTTGATTGGCATGTAATTTTCCTCTATATAAATATGATGAATACATGTATTAGGATGGATTCCATGCATATCAATATATTTCCATGTGAATTCACCATAATGTTTCTATAGCTTCTAGATTGATCATTCATTTTTAAATTATCCAAGTTTAGAATTGATATTTATCAGTTGTACCTAACCATGGCCTACCTAAGGTTAATGGATGACCAACCAAGTTAGATTTTGCTTGTAAAACCATGAAATCTACATGGTACTCCATGTTATCATTGTAATAATTTCTTGGAACCCAAGTCTTGAGATTTAGCAAGATGCCAAATCAGTATAGAGGAGTGATAGAATAGTAGGATGGAGCCACATATTGTTAGGGTCCTAACCCGCACATAGGTAGAATA
>CBVK0100036530.1:0-15030 GCA_900067695.1 Picea abies | reverse complement strand
TAAGAAGACCTAATAGAAGCTTCCGCTTCTAGAAGGATCTTCCTCTAGATGCTTCTTTTTAGTATAAATAACAGTCGGGGGTATGAGAACCCTAGCTTTTATATTATTGTAATAGATCTCTGCTCAATTGGAGGTTGCCCCTCGAAGAGGCCCGTGAACATTTCTTTCAGATTCAAAGTGCTAATTCTTTTATTATTCTCATATCATTTCAGTGTTATTGTGGTGAATGTTCTGGTTATATTGTTGTTATTCTACCATTACTAGCATTTTATTTCTATTCTTCATACATTTTATATCTGGTATATTACAAGTGGTATCAGAGAAATTTCCTCGACAGAAAGTGTGGTTTAAATGTTTTTCAGGGTAGAGTCGTATTCCGATGTCTTTAATCCACAGAGATCTGTCATTACACGCATAAACCCATAGTTGAGGGATTCATACATGCATGAAATATAGGTGGTACTTAAGCGCACATCTGTTGGCCACCCTTGTAACCCCTGTTGGTACCCCTTCGAGTAGTAGTGCATTAGACAACACCTGTGTACGGATCGACTTAGATTACCTGAAGCCCTCTTTAGATAAACCGATCGACCACCTAACTGTTATAGTGTCATTGAGAAAAACACTTAGGAAGATACTCTCTAGTACCTGGGTAGTCGAGTAATACGGTTAAGGGTACGGTCTATCCTCCTTAGTTAGTGCCCTGAGATATTGGGCCAAGTACTACTGTTGGACCTCGCAAATATATCAGAGAGCTATAGCACAGGCCAAACCCTTGTCTGTAGAATCCTTGAATACCTAATCCTTGGGGACAGAAACATAAACAAATTAAAACAGACAAGATCTATTGCTGTGCAACTGTGTTCAGGTTGCCAAGTAAATACACATTTATTTCTAGTTAAGCATTTGGGCATTTCCTCTCTGCAGTATTCTTCAGATCGGAGTATAACTCCACAGGTGTAGAAAAAAAAAATGTTTGGAATTTTTTTCACCATTATTTGAGACCTATTCCATTGGATTCATCTCTTCACCCTTATCACATTCATCCATATCTTTTTCGGAAAAAAATTTGACCCTGCCCGCCCCTTTTTAGGTCCCCCATCCTCATGGCCCATACTCATAGCCAAGACTTGGAAGCTCTCTTCAACACCTTGCAATTTGGTCTCATCGAGACCCAACAAGAAGTGAAACAACTCAGTGCCAATGTTGCCGCCACTAATACAAACATGTAGTCCTCAATGGAGGAAATCAAACAAGAACTGACCACCCATATTGAGTCTGTCTTTTGATCACTCTGCACCAAGATTCATATCCCTATAGATGACCCTTCCTATGACACACCTGTAAAGACTGAAGGTGAACATTCCTCTCATTCCCATAACTTTCAGCACCATCACTTTCAACATGACCTACACCTTCCATGGGTGGATGTGACCAAATTTGATGGCTCGAACCCCACTGGTTGGGTAACCCAAATGGAACATTATTTCTCTTTATAAGAAATTACATATGACTTGGCCAAACTCCAGTATGGTGTTCTCCATCTAGATCAAGAACGTTGGCAATGGTGGCAATGGAGAAAAAATTCACGCCAAGGGTATATTGCTTGGACACACTTTGTGGAAGATATTTATGAATGCTTTGACATTGATACCAACCATTTGGGTCATTTGAAAAAGTTGAAACAATTAGCAACAGTGGAAGAATTTATAGTTTCCTTTGAGTGCCTGACTTTTAGAACAGAGGGCATGTCTGATGCCTTTTTCCGAGAGTGTTTTATTAGCGGCCTCAAGGATGATATTTGGGCCCATGTCCTCATGGCTCAACCTCAGAGCTGGGTGGAGGCTACTAAAAGAGGTAAAGAAGCACAACAAGTTGTATCTTCTCAAAAATGAAAACCGTCCTTTATCCCTTGCCCTAAACTAGTAAATCCCACTACTCCCTCTGCTCTACTAAAGATCCAAAAATTGACCAGGGCTTAAATGGTTGAACGCCAACTCAAAGGCCTTTGTTATAACTATGATGAAAAATATTCTCGGGCCACAAGTGTAAAGAAAAAAATATTTTTATGGCCATCTCCAAGGATATGTCAGAAGAGGATGTAGAAACTCCCTTTGTGTTTGAGTCACCTGAATCCAATGACATAACCCCTGCCTCAGACCCTCTCGAAGTAGAACCGGTCATTTCCCTCAATTCTCTCACTGGCTTCTCCGCTCCCCAAACCCTCAAGCTAATCGGTTACATCAAGCATTGGAAGGTCATAATTCTGGTTGATAGTGGAAACACCCATAATTTTATTCATCGCTTCATTGCCCAAGAAACTCATTGCTACATCCATGTCGTCAATAATTTCCAAATCATGATTGCCAATGTTGGTTCCATGAAATGTGGAGGGCGTTGTGAAAATGTGCTTCTCTAAATTGGTGACTACCACCTGAAATCCCATATGTTTTCTATCGACATGGGAGGTTTTGACATTGTATTGGGTGCATACTGGCTGAGGACTTTGGGTCCCATTCTCATGTATTTTAAAGACTTAACCATGCAATTCAACTAGGAGGGCCACCAATATAAGTTCCAAGGCATCACCACCGGTTCACTTGAGATCATTAGTTCCCATCACATGGAAAAGATGCTCAAAATAGGTCATTCTGGTGTTATTGCCCAACTCCATGCCATACAAGCAACAAAGACACCCTTGGTTCCACAAGACCTCCAAGCCATCCTTTCTAAACATCAATTGGTCTTTTCCAATCCCCAAGGACTCCCTCCTTCCCGTGGTGTTCATGATCATTCCATTCACCTTGTACCTGGAAGCCTTCCTCCCAATATCCATCCGTATCATCACCCCTTTTCCTGAAAAAATGAAATTGAGAAAATGGTCCAAGAACTCCTTAATGCAGGTGTTATCCGCCCTAGTACAAGCCCCTACTCTTCTCCTGTGGTCATGGTCCTGTAGAAAGAAGTTTCTTGGCGATTGCGTCCTGACTTTCGTGCCCTCAACAAACTTACCATCAAAGACAAATTCCCCATTCTTTTCATTGATGACCTCCTGGATGAATTGAGTGGTGCCCAATTCTTCACTAAACTTGATCTTCGTTCGGGCTACCACCAAATACGTATGAAAGAGGAAAACATTCCTAACACTGTTTTTAGAACTCACGAAGGCCACTATGAGTTTTTGGTCATGCCCTTTGGCTTGTGTAATGCCCCCTCCATCTTCCAAAGCCTCATGAATCATGTCTTCCATCCTTTTCTCCGCCATTTTCTCTTAGTTTTCTTTGATGATATCCTCATCTATACCGAAACTTGGACAGACCATATTGTTCATGTGGATCGAGTTCTCCATCTACTCTCTTAGCACCAACTTTTCCTGAAACAATCTAAATGTGATTTTGGCTCCTCAGAAGTAGAATAGTTGGGTCATCTGGTTGGCAAAGATGGTGTCAAGGTGGATCCTAAAAAGATTGAAGCTATGCAAGACTGGCCTCACCCAAAGACTCTTAAGATCTTGCATGGATTTATGGGCTTAACAGGGTATTATCGCAAGTTTGTTAAGAATTATGGGAAGATTGCAACACCTCTCACTACTCTCCTAGAAAAGAACTCTTTCACTTGGACTCCATCCGCTGCTCAAGATTTTCAAACCTTGAAGATGGCCATGTGCACCACTCCAGTCCTTTCCCTTCCCGATTTCACAGAGACCTTTGTGTTGGAATGTGATGCCTTAAGGAAAGGAATTGGTGTTGTCCTTATGAAAGAGGGTCGACCTTTGGCCTTTACCAACAAGAAACTATATGAAAGAAATATGGGAAAATCCATCTATGAAAAGGAAATGTTGGCTATTTTTCATGTCGTTGATCTGTGGCACATTTATCTATTGGGGCAACGTTTTGAAATTAAGACAGACCATCAAAGCCTCAAGTATTTTTTTAAACAACGCATTTCCTCCCCAGAACAACAAAAATGGGTGACTAAACTCTTTGGATATGATTATGATATCATTTACAAGAAAGGAAAAGACAATGTGCTTGCGGATGCACTTTCTAAAAAATATGAAGATGAAGGATCCCTTTTTTCTCTTTCATTCATTGTACCAGATTGGCTCCAAGCCGTTCGCCAGGAATGGCTACAAGATCCCAAAAGTTTGCAGTTGATCCACCAATTGCAGTCCAATGCTCCAGTATCCCCAGGGTACTCTTGGCTCCATGATAAACTTTGATACAAAGGCCATTTGTATTTAAGTAAACAATCAAAGCTTAAATCCACAATACTTTCTGAGCTTCATTCTACACCCATAGCAGGGCACTCCAGGTTCACCAAAACCTATGACAGGGTCAAATGTCCCTTTTTCTGGGATGGTATGAAACATGACATTCGTAATTTTGTAGCTGAATGTGATGTGTGTCAATGTAAAAAGGGAGAAACAATCAAATCTTCGGGCACACTACAACCACTCCCGATTCCACCTGCTGACCTAACACTTACAGCTCGAGAGGCTATTCTCCATTCCCTCAAAGCGAATTTAGTCATGGCACAGAATTGCATGAAGCAATAAGCAGATCAAGGTCACTCTGAATGTCAATTTGCAGAAGGGGATCAGGTGTTTCTTCGACTGCAACCTTACAAGAAAACTTCCCTCAAGGTCGAGCATTGTCAGAAGCTAGCGCCCAAATTTTATGGTCCTTATACTGTTCTCAAGAGTGTGGGACAAGTATCCTATCAGTTATCTTTTCCTAGCCATTCGAAGCTACATCATGTTTTTCATGTTTCATGCTTAAAGAAGGTGATTGGAGCTAAGTGCCAAATTCAAACCAACCTTCCAGAGTTAGCTGAAGAAGGATCCATTTGGATACAACTAGAAGCAGTTTTGGAATAGCATGAGCATCGCCTACGTCATAGAACCATCAAGGAAGTACTAGTCTAGAGGAAAGATACAATTCCAGCAGATGCCACTTGGGAACTAGCTACCATTCTGCAACAATTTCCTAATCTCAAGCCTTGAGGACAAGGTTGTTTTTAAGGGGGCAGATATGTTAGGGTCCTAACCTGCACATAGGTAGAACAATATATTCAGAAGTAATAAAGGTCAATATTAATAAGGCCTTTCAATAAAATAGAATAAGGCAGATGTAAGAAGACCTAATAGAAGCTTTCGCTTCTAGAAGGATCTTCCTCTAGATGCTTCTTTTTAGTATAAATAGGAGTTGAGGGTATGAGAACCCTAGCTTGGATATTATTGTAATAGATCTCTTCTCAACTGGAGGTTTCCCCCTCGAAGAGGCCCGTGAACATTGCTTTCAGATTCAAAGTGTTATTTCTGTTATTATTCTCATATCATTTCAGTGTTATTGTGGTGAATGTTCTGGTTATATTGTTGTTATTCTGCCATTACTAGCATTTTATCTATATTCTGCATACATTTTATATCTGGTATATTACACATATAGCCGACAGGGCTAAATATGGCGAAGATCCAAAATCGATGGGATCCGACGGATTGTAGATTGTGGGCACTGTCGATCAACGGTCCTGGAGTGTATCAAGCCCATAACTAGCTCAGATTTTAAACTCTTGAAAGCAAGCCGATGAAAATACCACAGTTTTGTGTCGAAGCTATGCATCGCCTCCAGACGCATATTGGGGGGAAAAGCGGGTAAGCGTGAAACTTCTCAATTAGACCCCGATGTCACGTGTTAAAATATCATTGGATATGTCAAATCCAAAGATCGCATGTGGAAAGAGAAAGATTGATGGCTAGTCAAATCACCTCAAGGCACTTGTCTAGGTACCTTTTGTCCATGTGATACCAAGTAAGCACTGGCAAAGGACTGATTCAAAGGCTCATCATTTGAAATCAGAGGTCGAATGTGATAAGTCATATACCTGGAAGGATGTTTGTCAGTAGCCTATGATTGGTACTTTATAACGACCCCATCGTTACGACTATAAGCAAAGCAGAAGGTGCAAATTAAAAAAAAAAAAAAACAGGATGACAACAATGATTACAGCTAAACAACACATCTTACGACGAGCACCACACCCACTAAACAAACAAAAGACAACTACGACTCCACGCACTGGCGCAAGAGAAACTGGGTGAAACATGCGTAAAACAACAAGGAGGAACAACTACCCACCCGACGCAAACAAGACCGCCCCTACAAGCTAAGGGACAACATCCCCCTCTCGACATAACGACCTTGAGAATGATTGACTAGAACCTCAAGGCATGTGAACCAACGCATGAAGGCATTACAACCTAAGCGCTAACAACAACTTACAATGATCAACAATACTCACACGGGAAGCGCAGACTCCGACCATGATATCATTCATCTCTGTCCAATAGGGCACGCCATGATCCCCTCATCAGGAATCATGTTGTCCCCAGATGAGAGGTGTGACAATAACCCTGGCGCAAACATATTCTATCTGGACCATAGACTCAAGACCAACCCACACGCTAGGAGACCAAAATAGTTGACACAAGACTACACCCACCCCCCAAGAAATGGGTCAGTAAGACACAAAATGACGTCAAAAAGAGAGCGCAAGCCAATACATGACTTCGCCAACCACCCAAACCATTAATCAATTCTAAATTAGTCATTAATTACCAATCTAAATTAACATAACTTACACTCTAATTTAGCATGTCTAAATCACAATTTAGTTAATACATGCCAATCTAATTTAACATTAATTACAATCTAAATTGGCAATTCTAAATTAATCACTAAATACAATCTAACTTAGCAATCAACATCATAAACAACATTAACAATATCCATGTACAAGCTGCAATTATCACATTTGTTAGCGATATTAATTTACAAATTAGTCATTAATGTACCATCGATTTAACATTAAGTGCAAATCAAATGGAGCAAGTCTAAATTATAATTTGGTCATCAATGTACCATATAATTTAACATTAAATGCGAATCAAATTTAGCAAGCCTAATTAAGTCATTACTAACACTATAAACAATTTACTTTCTAATGTAACAAGTCTGGTTTAATTAATATGGAAACTAGATTGACAAGTCTAGTCTAAAAAGGCAGTCTAGTCAATTTAAAGGCTGTCTATAAAAATGCCAACAAAGGTGTTGTGTAATAATGCCTTCCCTTTACATCTGCCAACTATTAAATTGCAAAAAAAAATGGGTAGGCAGTCATCTATTAAAGGTACACGCACTTTCCATTAAAATCTAAATTGTTGGGAATTAAATGCCATCCCTTTACACCTGATAGCTAATAAATTTGCTATTAATGTGCACGCAGTCAGCTATAAATTTATATCTTTCAATTGAAGTAAAAGGCAACATATAAAACGTTGGAATCACCTCCAATCAGACACGCATCAACATACAACGCACCATAAAATTAATGCATTAACGCAGGTGATGATTAATGCAACGTATTCCCAAGAGCGTAACATCTCCAGGTAACAAGCAAACACAGTCTTAACAACAATGATTTCAGTCTTAACCATGTCAAAATCGCAGTCTTTCAATGTAAGAAGGAAATGGTTGATTTTAAAAAAAAGTATGCTCTGTGAACTAAAATGGAAATAACACTACCATTGCATTGTAAAAATAGCTACCCACTACACTCCAATACACAGAATTACACCTCCCCCCCGCCATTACCGACATAAAAGTAATAAATTCATCAACCAAATACACAGTCAACGCAAAAATCAAATCACGGGGCTTCAAAATTTTCGGGATATAGCTGTGAATACAAACTATAACAATTTCGTGATGTGAACACGAGCAAGGTGGAATGGAACTGCTTAACTAAATTCGATTGAACTGTCTAGCTGAGAATTTAACCATCTAATTATAAATAAATCAAAGAGTTGAAAAAAAAGGGTCATGTGAGATGAGTTAGCGCTGAGTTGAGCAAGAGAATTCACTGTGTTAATTTGTGGTTTTTAAAAGAGATAAAACTAGAACATAAATGCGTGGGTGGGAATCACTGTATAAAATGATTAATCACATCATGAATACAAGGCATATACAAATGCTATCGAAGCATCAACTAAAACGTAGTCACAGTTTGTATACAATAAATTCCCAGTCACCATTACATGTAATTTGCTCACAATAATTAATAAATTTGCCGGAAAAAATTCGCCCCCAAATCAAACGAAATATAGTCTGGCAATGGCGAATCGTAGTCTTAACTAGTGGTGGAAAAACACAGTGCAATAAAACCAGCAATGGACACGCATAATAATAAAAACACAAAGCAAATAGATACGGCAATGGAAACGCCTTCAGAAATCGCAGAGGCATAATTCCATCATAACTGAATACCAACATCCGTTTCTAAATGAATAAATCTTCTCTAAACATTAAAATCATATTGTGTAGTAAATTTGTGGGTAAAGTTAACAGCAGTGGGTTAAATCGCAAGGGTGAATGACGTCAACAATCAAGAAGAGCAGAGGTTAACAAAAGAAAAAAAAATGCAGAGAGTAAATTCCATTGAATCACAAAAACGCAGAGTAAAATCGTAGAGTAATGTCAGACCAGAAGTAAGGAAAAGCACACATTAAATCGCCAGGAGAAGCATTATAAACTTAGCCTTAAATAATTGTCAGGAAGGGTATTCAACCTAGGAATCAATGTAGTGGATCATAAGTGGTTTGATGCGGAAAGAAAAACCACCACATAGGTAATCACACAGAAAAGCGCAAGGCAGTCACTCAAACAAGGACAACCAACAGGGGTAGACAAAGGGGCCAACACATCCTTTGTTCATCATCCACGCACAGAAAAGTAGGGCATTAGAATCTATAGGTCGTTGTGCACCGAAGTGATGACCATTGATTTGGCTCTTGGTCGACTGCTCAGGCATGGACTAACAAACTAGGGATGAGGACGAAGTAAAGCACAACCCATCACAACAAATCGATAAAACTAGTCGGACAGTCACAACATTTAGGGATTGAAAGCCAAGGGAATCAAGTCAAACAATGAGCTTAAGGCGGGGAAAAATTAAGTTCTCGGTTGAAATGCTAAGTCAACATTTTCTTTATCCAAGTAAAAGTATAGAAATAAAAGCGTAAAGTATAATAATAATCTACCATGCAAAAATAAAGGAAGCATACCGTAGCCCAAGTCGGCCGCTCTGAGTCGTTGTCCTGCGCGCTCTGTGCAATTCTCGCTTGCCGACCAATGAGACTTCACCAGTACTGTTGGGTTATGAAAAACATATAAATATCTTCCTTTTTCCCACAGTTCATGATATAATCTTGATTGACTTTTCAGTTAATTAGGGATAAATAGGATAGAAAATGATTAATATGTCTCTTAGAGTTATTATTTAAGTTATATTAATTAGATTGTAAATTACGATTGAAATTGTTTGATTTTGTTACAGATTTGGATAAATACTGTCAAGCCCAAGATAGCCAAAGAGATCTTGAATATGCGCAAACTGTTGGAGGTTGAAGACTTTTGGCGCAAAGCAGTTTTGGAGATAATCGATTTTCTATATTGTAACTTTATAATAGTAAAGCAATCCTGAGGATCTTTTGATCCTCGGGATATCTTGATTTACCTAGATTATTGTAATATATAAGAGGGTAATAGATCCATAAAAGATATAGAAGAATTGTACTCAAGTATTCAGAACTCAGAATTGCTCAGTGGAAGCAGTTTTTGTAAATGTTTTACCAGCTATGGAATCAATAAAAATTTTGAGCGTTTTCACAATTTCTACATTCTGAGTTTCCCATAGTAGTGCTTTTGAAGACCAAGGGCCCAGTTGGAAGGAGTTATTGTCTTGTTCTCTAATTGTATCAGTTTGAAGTTTGATTTCCGTTTTGTGATTCAAATCTCCTTTACAATAGTTATGATGAATGCATAAGTGTGTTAATGATTTTATGTTGTTTGCGTACAAAAGATAGATATTTCCCTCGGTATTAATGATTGTTGTTTTGATTTCCATTTCTGTAGTTTGTTGCTTGATAGTTCCTCATAATTTCATATGTGATTTTCTTCTACTTAGATCTGCAATTGTTGTTCCTTTCAATTAGTTTACATTTGTTGTTCCTTTCCGTTAAGATATAATTGTTGTTCCTTTAAATAGAAGTTACAATTGTTGTCTCTTTCGACTAGATTACCATCGTTGTTTATTTCCATAGATAGAGTAAATTGCCCTTTTCTTTTTAGTAATTTGATTCATAGTGATAGTTAAATCTGCAAGTCTTTACTTAGATTCAATTACTGCTTTTTATGAATTCAATAGGTTAATTAGTTCCTTTCCATTTCACAGTATGTTAGTAATCATATTTCAATTCCTTTAGTTCTTAGAATCTTTAATGAATGATTGAGGAACTTGACTGTTGATAAAATCAAATTTACTTTAACTACACGATTTTATCCTTTACAAGCTACATGGATAGACTTTGTTGATATTCTTGAGATAAAAGACGAATCTCCAGGTTGATAAATTAATGTTAAACTAAAGTTGTTTTTAAGACATCTTTAGACCCCAACATTTTTGCGCCATTGCCGAGGAAAATGTCAAAGGTAGCATAGGTTGTGTCTTTGGAGGACCAGGTATTGAAGACGGAAGGTAAGAACCTACGCAGGCAATAAGTAAGATGCTTATGCCAACTCTTACCTCCAGTTGACACTTAAGAGGTTTTATAGGTGTTTTCTTTTTGAATTTATTTTTGTTGTTGTGTGAAGTGTGTATGACTAGAAAGAAATATCTTGAAAAACCAAAACCCCAACCAAAAACTGCCAAAACCCAAGGCTCGGTGATCCCTGGGAGAAAAACTTTCATAGACGATATCATCAGAAAAGGTGAATATCAAGCTTCGGTTGGACCTAGGAAAGGATCTACCCGAATCCCTCGGGCAGTAGTTTCACCAACTACAGCCCATGTTGAGATTCATAGAAAAACTGAAGGGACTGAGAAAATATTTCAGAGCACATATCTTCCACCCCTCATCCCTTTAGAAGAGGGAAACTCTAATAATATGGAGGAAGGAGTAGGAGAAACTAGCGGGGTTGCCAAGGTAGACCCACCACCACCACCTGATCTTGAATCTCTTGTGAAAGAAGAAGGCATACCCGAAATCCCAGATAGAAGGAGTGCAATCAAATCTCCTAGAGGATCAAATAATCAACCATTTCGAATAAAATACCTGGATCAATAACTTCCTGAAGATTTTTGGTGCATTTTTTATCAAATGGCACAACCAAATCATCAACGACCCCAAATCTCCACGCTGGAATATACAATAGTTGATCCAATTGCCAATGCTCCCATGAAAACAATCCCCCTATAGAACTTTCCAACCTTCCATGGATTGATTTCGGAATACCCGGACGCATTCCTATTCAAATTTGATTTCCTATGTAGAGGGTATGATTATACCTATGAACCCCAAAAATTAAAACTATTCCCCTCTACCTTGAAGCGAGTAGCTCTACACTGGTTTATGGGATTGGGAGGAGGAACCATCAATTCATGGGATGGAATGAAACAAACCTTCTTGACAAAATATCAGGATTATTGTAGAACCAGGGACCTAAAAGATGAAATCTTTCAAATGATGGCAAAAGAAAATGAATCATTGGAAGAATATGTTGAGAGATTTCAGTATAACTTGCAAAGATCGCCCTATGGTACATTACCATGTGAATTAATCAAGGAAAATCTGGTTAAAGGTATGAAATATGAATGGGTAGAAACATTAAATCTAATGGGGAAGGGTGACATTTATCAGGAAAATTATGAAGACATCATTCTATTGTGTATCAGGTGCTCAAGAGGAAGTACACGAACCAGATCAGGGATATAGATGTCTCTCACCAAGAATATCAATACTACCAGTGGGGGTGTGACACGGGCTGAAGTTGGCAACCTCTTAGAAATTTTCAAAACAGATATTTTGAGCACTCTGACTACACAATTGGATGTATTCCAGGCCAAATAGAAAAAAATAGAAGTAGAACATACTTTGGCCATATTTTTCCACAGATTCAGAAAGAAACATGGTCCAAGGGAATGTCCTTTGGATGTAGTTAGGGTTTGTTCTATTTGCACCAAGGATCACGACACAGAGCAATGCCCATCACTCCTTGGACTGAAAGATGTATTTAAAGAAGAGAAAGAGGAAACATAACTATTATATCTAATGGATCAGCGTCGTCAGTGGAAGTCTTGGCCTCAAAATACACTACAAGACCCTTCCTCTTTCTTTGTTAGAAAGTAAAATCAGCAGCAAAATTCTGGTAGTGCATGGTAGGGTCAGCCATTTACTAATCATAACTAGCAGCCCCAACAATACCCACCTGCAAATCCCACTTGGCCAAACCAGCCTGTTGCAAACCCCATATGGAAAAATCAACCCACTGCAAGTTCCAATTGGCCTAATTCACAATACCCCACCTCATCATGGAAAAACTCAAATAATACCTACCCTTCACAGTGGCCTAACTCGACTACCCAAAACCCAAATTGGAACCAGAATTGGTAGCACCCCATGGGGATAAACAACCAACCCATGGGGATGGCCCCTCAAACACAAACCTCGTTGCAAGCTCCACTCCAACTGCCCCAAAATCCCCAATCACAATTGCACCCTCAACTACCAGCCCAACCCCACCCAAATCCTAATAACAGGCCGACTCAACTCATCCAAATTATGAAGAATGGGGAAGGAGAAACCAACTCGGTAGGGTAAAATGGACTACGGTTGAGATCGGGGCACATAATTTCCTTCGAAGAAAATAACGTTTCATGAGAAAAGGAAAATGAAAAGCAACCAAAAATAACATCCTTGACTGTGGTAATAACGGAAGAAATTGAGTAAGGGGGAAAGACAGTTGAATCACAAGATCCTGATAAGAATGCAACTCCCCCCCTCCGTTCCTCGAAAGATTGATGATAGAAAATCCTATTGTATATCCTAATTTTGACAATGCAGGGGAACTCAAGAATTTATACATCAAGATTCCACCCCTGCAAGCTCTCCAAGACATTCCAATCTACGGAAAGATGATCAAGGAGCTATGTGGGAGAAATCCCATCAGAAAAATTAAAGATCCATCATCAAACAATTCATGTAGTGGGAGCCTTGTCTAATCTAATTTTGGGTAGAAAAGAACTAGTCAAATATGAAGATCCAGGGAACCCCATAGTAACAGTTCAGATTCAGGGTTTTTCCTTCCCAAATATAGTAGTTGATTTGGGGGCAGCCATCAATATCCTAATGATGCAATAACTTGCAATACCCTAGGTTTTGACTCTTTCGAACCAACCCCAATTATGTTACAATTGGTTGATCGATCAATGGTTAGACCACTCGACACACTACATGATATAGCGATCTCAGTTGACTCTTGGGAATATCCAATGGATTTTCTCATCATCAACCCAAGAAGTGGACTCGAAGGGTATCCATTGATACTGGGAAAACCATGGCTCGCAACAGCTGATGCATATATAGGATGTCAAATGGCTAATATGACAATTACTAGAGGAGGAGTCACAAAGAATCTCATTTTATATCCTCCAGCCAAGCCAAGCCCAACGATCATATACCCACAATTTACACCACCACGATATCCAGAGAAGGATCTGCGTGCCCCTCTCATGCTGGAAGAAGCCCTCAGACTCAAAAACCAGCTAGAGGATGATGTAATCAGTGGGTTTATTAATAGTCCAACCACCGTGAGTAATCCAACATGCCAGATTCTCTAAGTTGTTCTAGACTGTGAAGCACAGGGAGACCCGCTGGAGGATTTAATGGAACAAAAAATTCCAACTACAGTTGTTCATAACAACAAATCCATCAAGATTGCACCAGGGAGGTCTCTGAACATGAATGCCAATTTAGATGAACAACAACAACAAAATCTAATTCAAGTCCTCTCCAAATACCAACAATCTTTTGCATGGGAGTATTCTAATATGAAAGGTATTGATCCACAACTCTGAACACATCACATTTATATTGAGAAGGATGCTCGACCTATCTGTCAGTCACATAGAAGATCGAATCCCCATCTCAGGGATATTGTTAAGGAAGAATTACAAAAGTTGTTGGATGTAGATTTTATATACCCTATCTCAGATAGTCGGTGGGTTTCCCCATTAGTGATCATCCCAAAGAAAAATGGGAAATGGTGGATCTGTGTTGACTATAGGGAACTTAACAAAGCCACTCAAAAGGATCATTTCCCATTACCTTTCATCGATTAGGTCCTGGACAGTCTGGCAGGAAAGAAATTATTTTCTTTCTTAGACGGTTTTTAATATGAAAATATAAGGCTGACTTGTTATGCTATGCAAGCACCCCCTACTTCAATAAAATAAACGTGAGATCGGAAAGGGAACTTAACAAATCCACTCAAAAGGATCATTTCCCCTTACCTTTCATTTATCAGGTCCTAGATACTCTGGCAGGAAACAAATTATTTTCTTTTCTAGATGGATTTAGTGGCTACAATTAGATCTAGATCGCCCCAGAAGATCAAGATAAAACTACATTCACCTTCCCTTGGGGTACCTTTGCATACAGAGTATTGCCCTTTGGACTATGTAATGCTCCAGCCACATTCAAAAGGGCCATCCTAAGCATATTCAGCGACCTGATCAGTGAAGGGATTGAAGTCTATATAGATGAATTCACTCCTTATGGTGACGACTTTGACCAAGCACTGAATAATCTGGAGAAGGTATTGGAACAATGCATTGCTACCAGGCTTTTTCTAAGCCACGAAAAATGTCACATGATGATGAAATAAGGTGTGGTACTAGGGAATTATATTTCTGTAGATGGAATTAGAGTAGATCTAGCAAATATAGAGGTAATTCTTAATCTACCTACACCACACACACAAACAGAGGTACGTAGTTTCCTTAGTGCTTTTGGATACTATCATAGATTTATGGAAAATTTTGCAAAAACCGTTGCACCTTTACATGCTCTGACTGGTAATGTGGAGTTCCAGTGGTCTGGCAAGTGTGATGTGGCATTTGCAGGACTCAAAA